>CABHPR010150688.1:5421-47277 GCA_902168415.1 Peromyscus melanophrys | reverse complement strand
AGAGAGAGAGAGAGAGAGAGAGAGAGAGAGAGAGAGAGAGAGAGAGTCTATAAAGCTTTTGTATTCTAAGCTTCAAAAACTGTGTGGCAATTAGTAGTAATGTGTCCATGCAAGTTGGCTGTTCTTTCTCTGCCAACTCTGATCCGTGCACATTTACTAGGTAAACAACACATCTGGGAGGAACATTTACACAAAGGCAGAAAATGGAGTGATTCACTGGATTGATTGTCATGGACTCCAGGTGAGAATCTCTTCCTTTATAATCTCAGATTTTGGACATTCAGATCTATAAACCCCCTTTTTAGCAGAGGAAAATTGAGAAGTTCATCTTCCTACTGGCCCTAAATATTTCTTCTGTGTGTCTTCAATACAAGTCTATACTACCACTACTCCTGCTCACATGCACTACAGGAGATAATAACAAACTCAGACATTAACAGACATTGTCTGAGCATTTCACAAAAGATGGTTTCAGACACCTTGAATATCCAGAACATAAAAGTAAATTTCCTCCTAAAACACATTTTTAAATTATTAATTTGTTGTGTTTGGATAGAAAATAACAGGTTTCACTGTGACTTTTTCATGCATATACATCATTGTCCCTTTTGATTCACTTCCAAATTTGATCTTTATGATGAGAAATGTGAACTGTAATACAAGTCATTCTGATACTGTGTAGGAGAAGCAAAACTAATCAAGAGTAGAGTTTGGAGGCACAGTGTGACACTGAAATCACTTTACTTGTCCTATAGTCAGTGTATTATATTACATATGTATACAAGTACTTAAAATCAGAATATGTATTTTCCTGAACAATTTCAACATGACCCAGGATATATAAGACAATACCGACAAGGTTGTTTATGATTTCTATAAACCAATAGGCACACATGTAATCAGAATAGCTGGGGTAAATTTGTAACTATCAACATGTTAGACATATACTTAAATGCTCTGAATTTCATGCTTTTTATTTAGATTTTTTTGTTGTATTTTGACTGTTTTGCTTTTGAATTTTTAGTTCTTTGAAAAGTTCTGTGCAACTCAGATTAGTCATAGATGTTATCTTCACCTTCAACCAACTGAATGCAGGTACTGTGTCTCAATGGTTCTCCAGAAAATGATCCGAGTTTTCTTTTAAAAAACATTTGTATTTACTCTTTTGAGACTTTCATACAATATTTTCACTAAATTCACTCCTCTCTCCCTGCTCCTTCCAGATTCTCCCCCATCTTCCTTTACCCCAACATCATGTTATCTCTTCAAAACAAATACACATACATGGAGTCCAGTTGGGACTGGCTGACTGCTCCTGAGCACAGGGCCTATTCTGGTGGGTGGTTGAAATAAGCAGTGTCACTCCACTTAAGAACACTGGTTTTCTGTCCCAGCGCTTTGAGAACAGTAGCTTGGCTAAGACTGTGATTTCATGCCTACTTCCCCTTCTTTGTGCTAGGGTTTTGTCTAGCTTGAGTTTGTGGAGGTCTTCTGCAATCTGTCATAGTCTCTGTGAGTTAATATGCTCATCAGCCCTGTTGTGTTTGGAAAACTTGGTTTCCTTTAATCCATCCACCATGTTTAGCTCTGACAATCATTCTGTTCTGTCCTATCTTCTATATAGATCTCTGAGGTTAGAGAGGAGGGGCGTAATATAGCATCCCATTTGGGGCTGAATGGTCCAAAATCTCTTATTCTTTACTCACTAAGTAGTTATGGGTTTCTATGTTAATCATCATCCATGAAATAAAAAACTTCTGAGAACTGAGCTGTACCCTTATCTGTGGGTATAGCATTATGTCTTCAGGATTAGTTTTATTACTATGTTCATTTAGCAGAATAATAGTAGTAAGTTTTCCCTTAGGGACCATGATATATCTGGTCTCATGTTCTTGATAATTAAAGGTATCAAGTATGGGTTGAATCATGTGGGTCAAGGTTTAAAACCAATTACAAAATAGCGGTTGTTTATTCCCATGACGTCTGTGCCACTATTGTGTCAGTTGGTAAATTTTGTAGGCAGAACATTATTGTATCTCAAAGGTTTCATAGCTAGGACTGATGATTACTTTTCTCTTCTGGTATTGGGTATAGTACCTTCTAGCACTATGAATGCTAGCCAGTTGGAGTGTTGCTTCCAGCTGAACACCATATAGATTTTCCATGTTCTATGACATAAGTATGTGGTATCTTCAGAAACAGAGTTTTACTGTCAAATTGTGGAGAATAACGAATATCATAGCAACAGCCTGTAATGTTTTGTCTAGGGGAGGGTCTATGGGACTATTATTTTGATCAATAATTCAAAAATGATACAACCCATTCCTGGGAAAGAGCTTTTTGTTTTTGTTTTGTTGGCATATGATGTCTTGTTGGAGTATTGTCTTCCTCATTATGTGGTAACTCCATTTATACTATTTGTGTATATGTATATAGTTTAGGAATCTTCTATAGTAGTGGGTTTCCAATGGAGACTGTAGTGAGTATACCATGATATCTGGTAATTTGTAGCTGTGTATTCCACAGGACAATGAGAAAACATTTTTTATGGTAAATGTGGAGACATAGATGCAGAATTGTAGACGTAAGAGAATGAAAAACAGGAAAAAGGATGTTCAGCTGAAAGAAGCAGTGGAAGCTACATTTGGTCCCTCCCTACAGATGTGGAAGGGCCCAGCAGAAAATGGCCACCAGTGGGAACTGAAGGAAGTCAGCACTCTGTTCATAATCAGTTACCTCTTCAAGGGATAATCAGAATAGCCATCTTCTTTCTTTTGGTTTTAGTTGACTTTGTGTTTTCCCATCCTGAGGGTTGAATCATGAGGTCTTTGGCCTACAAGAAAAGCACTATACATGTGCCTTCTCTACCGCCCCTGTCAGCGTTACATTGTCTAGTCCCTAATCCCCCTGGCCCTTGCCTCATGCACATGCACATTTATTTGGACAGTGTATGAGTGCACTGTTGATGCTCACTGCCTTTATTCACTTTGTTTGCCACTTCTGAACTTCTCACCAGCTTTCTGAGCAGCATTACAGAAGACATTTCTAATAATGGAGTATTCTTCTTTAAAAAAATGTGTGTTTGTGTGTGTGGTGTGTGTGTGTGTGTATTCTTTTAGGATTTCTACATGTAAACAACATATTTTGATCATATAGAAATTTCAGTTTTTAAATTTTGTTTTATAACTTAGTGAGTTCATTGGCTACCGCTTGTGTGTAGCAGGTTTTATGATATCTACCAGAGCATGAGCAACCTTCCATGTGTTACTCAACCTACCATACCCTTAAGGAAAACTGACTGACTGTCCTTTCCTGAAAGCAATAGACTACAAACAGATAGTCAGTTACAGGGGGGTCTCATAGGCCTCTCCCTTATCCATTTTGAAATTGTGTCAGGTTTGTTCTTGTGCAGGTACTGCAGAGGCAACCACAGATGCTGTGAGCTCATGACTGCAACGGCCATGTCCTGTCCAGCAGCCACTGTTTCACAACAGTTCTCCCCAAACTCCACCTCTTACAATATTTCTGCACCCCCTTTTCAAGATATTCTCCAGACTTGTAGGGAGGGGTGTGATACTAATGTCCCACTTATAGCTGAGCACTCCATGAATGCCAAGTCTCTGTACTTTGACAAATTAGGAGTTTCTGGATTAACCATCATCCATTGCAAAAGAAACTTCTTTGTTGAGAATTGAAAGCTACACTAATCTAAAGGTATGAAGATAAATATTGAGAAGTCAGTTTTTAATGTTCATTAGCAAAATATTTGTAGAAAGTTTCCCTTTAGTGTCTATGACCTCACCAGCCTCATGTTCTTGGCCAGGAATGAATCCCAACCTGTGGAGGACTTAATTTCAGTCAGAAACTTGTGGGGTATATTCATAACACACCTGCTCTTAATACCATGGCATCCTGGATTTCCACTTTGCTGTTCAGTTATTCTTGTATATCATCAGAAACAGTATATTTTAAAATTTTAAACAGCTTTCTTTCTCAAAGGCCTCTACCCAGATATAATTTAATGTTATAATTATTTGCTATCACAGAAAATGTGGTTACTAAGTTTATATATTTCATAATATATAATATATATTAACTTTTGTTTATATAATAATGTTTCTTTACAGGACCTATTGCAGACATGGTAAGATTCAAGGAAACCTTAAATGACTAATGAACATTATTAAAATCCAGACTACTCTCAAATAAGAGGAATATTTTCTTTTCCTTTTCTCATATAAGTAGCCTTTGTATAGTATTGTGTAATTTCCATTACCCCTGTCAAGAACCCTATATTTATTCCAGGATGCTACAGCTTTAACAATTTTTTTAGGGCACTGTTTTTGAAAGGCTCTTCTCTTTCAGTTCCTGTTAGTGACCCAGTAATTGTTTTCATGGCTTTCCAGTCAACTGTGAAGTACTCTGATAGCATGTCAACAAAATGTCAAATACTGAGGGAGAGACTCTATGAGTGTTATTTTGATTGATTGCATATTTGAATCTTTTTGCTCCCAGCTGCTCCTTGGACAGTGTATCAAAGAACACAGAAATGGGAGGCCTCTCAAATACTTTACAATCTGTTTTTATAGACCACATAGCAGAGGAGAAGAGGAATGGCAAACAGGGCTACTGAGCCTATTGCTAATAGGGCTATGCTCTAAAGAACTTGCATTTATAGAATCTCTAGCAAACTGACCCATAGAAACAAGTCTCTCAGCAGCACAACGAAGTTCTGAGTCCTGATGTCTACCTCCTTGACCTGCTTTGGCCACCACAGCAGACATCAACATTGTTCTGATAATTTGGGTTAGCTACAGACATAGGAGAAAGATTTGATATGAGGAAAAAAATACAACATACTGCCAAACTACACTTTAAGAAATTAGACACAGGTTAATAAACATTTTCTATATCCCTTTCTACTAGTTGATAAGATATTGGCTTATAGCATGCAATTTGCTAGGTTATAAGGTAACCATCCTGGCACAAGCAAACATATGGTAGGGACATATGGGCTGCTTCTTTTTTTACCAGACTATTAAAACAATGATCAGTAAGGATATGGAATTTCTCACACCAAGGATAGGGTAAAACACTGGATCCGATGCAGAAGGTGCGTTTCTCCCAGGGAGATCACTTGGCCCTGGCAAGGCAGACAGCAGTGAAGACAATAGTGACTGGGATGACACTTTGACCAGAACTGCTTGTGTATTTTACTTGTTGCTCTCTACTCACACACAAACTTCATGTCAGTATCCTTAAGATGACCTGATGGTCAGTGGACTCCTATTTGTTCCTCTACCCAATGCAGCTCAATCAAATAAGCTTTTCTCTGTTTCTCACTACCACTTGTCCTTTTAATTAATACATTGAAGATTGTTAGGCTGCCAAAGCCCAGGCAATGACCTTAAATCTCTGGTGACAGTACAAATCTATAAGGCAGATTTCTTGCCCCCAAGAAGTTCACTTCTAATGCAGTGTGCCAAATATCCATATCCATGACAATAGATTTTTTTGTTAGCTTGTTTCTGAAAGAAAGACAAGAATTAGACATGAATACAATCAAAATGGGGTATTTCTTCAGTAAAGCAAACATTTGCTGAATTATTTTCAGGATAGCAAAAGATAGTCATATGCCAATGGACAAGCTATGTAGGGGCTTTCTAAATAACTACTTGACAGTGAATGTATGAGAATGTCCGGTCAACCCACACATCATCTCAGACATCAGTCATCATTGAGACATCTTTCTAGCCATCTTTCCTCAATTAGGGAAACAGAACCAAAGTTTTGAATTAAAAAGTTCAATAGAGTTGAAAGGTTATTTTTTCTCTCCCATGCATGTATCTCAAACCTTCATACAAAAAATATTTCTGAGAAAAAAATAATTCTAGAATATACTTGATTGTGAAGATGAAAAAGGAAATGGCAAGGGAAATGGGTTTAGACATTTCTCAAGCAAAAGTGTCTTTATTTATAACATCAACCAGTGTTCAGAAAAAACAACAATCATTTTGCCAGTTGGGTGAGCAATAGCTAAGGGATATTAACTGGGTTTGAAAGAATTACACAAAATACCCCAAGGACATTCAGTGGAAAAAGTCAACATGATCCATATCTTGGATAGCTTAAAATTTAACAAAATAAATGGGTGCACAGTGAAAAGATGAATAAATGAAAAGTAACCTTACTAGCAACTTCCAATATCCAGAAGCCCATGTTACCGTAGCATAATATGACAAAAGTACACCAGGAACATTATTTGGTGATAATCTTCAGGGAAATTATGAGCTACAGTGAGCCTTTTATGTAAGTAAGGATGAACATAAATTAAATAAGGTGACTTAAGTCTCCTTTTTGAAACTAAAGGAACTTATTTCTTCTTTTACTTTAGCATGTACCTTAGAAAGTTTAGAAATATTTTCTCTCTTTCAAATATGCATTAAAAGTTAAAAACTAGATAATCTTTTTGTCACCTTTCTAACTCAGGAATGTCTCTCAATAGTTTTGAGAGATATCACTTAGAAAGGTAAACGTTAAGAAGCATATTTCATACATTCTATTTTCTGTGTGAGAGCAGGGATTGTCTCGGCCGCTACCTCTGCTTTGGAACACTATCTCCTGTCATTAAGATTTGAGAAGATGGCCACAAACTTATAAGGCCAGTTAGTTAATATAGACGGCCACATGAATTATCTAACATTAGCTAGTGGAGTGGTGATGTCAAGTCTTATTCCATGTGTGACAATTATTGCTCTTTCAGAAAACATACATAAGAGTTCTGGGTTGGGAGCAGACTTCCCATTTTAATCCCAATTGCCCAAAATATGTCTGATTAAGGCAACATGGTTTCTAAGCTCTAAGAGCAAAGTTAACCCTGTCAAACAGTGGTAGATTAAAACATAAATATCGCTGAAATGCAATTTAATATCTATTAATCTCTATTTTATTGTTTTATAGCTATATCCCTGCTTGGAAAATGATTATAGTTTTACTTTCACGTAGATACATTGTGATAATAGTCTTACCAAAGAAAAAAGGTAGGAAAAATGTCAAAGGAAAGGAGCAAGAGAAGTAGGGAGATGTGGAGAGAAGGAAGGGAGAGAAAGAGAAGGAGGGAAGAGGGAAACATGGAAAGAAGGAGGGAGAAATATTCTTTGAGAGTAAAGAGCTGAGTCTCAGTTCCAAATTTTACCTTAACAGATTCAATGGTTTTTGTTCTTGTTGTTTGGGGATTTTTGTTGTTTTGTTTTGCTTCTGTACGTGCTTTCCTCATTGTTACTCTGATATTTAAATGTAAGGATATTCTGGTATGGTTTAGATATAAGGTGTGGCTAGAAAGGAGTTGTTGTAATTATTGTTGGAGGTTTGGTCTCTGGTTGCTGGAACCTCTCTGGGAAGTTCTGACAATGTCATGGGGTGGGGATCTAGCTAGAAGAACGTATATCAAGGGCAGAGGGTTATTTGGAGGTCCCTGTCCCTTGCTCCTAGTGGTCAGCAAGAAGTTAAAATTGCAGAAGCATCTGGCATTACCACTGCCATGCTTTCCTGCCCAGGTACAGAGGCCATGGGTGTGATCATCTGAGACTGCAAACCCAAATAAATTTTTCCTTCCTTTAAGATGTTTATGGCAGGTATTTTCACACAGTGACACAAAAGTAACTAATACAGAAAACTCAAAGAACTTACAAAAAATGATTACAGGGAAAAATAAATGTATTAGAGAAATAGGGTAATTGTACTGAATAAATGTGGCCATGTGTTGTGAAACCTTCAGAACTTGATTGTAGACTGAATGTAGAATAATTCGGGAGAGGAGGATGTCAACAGGAACAGGAAGAGTGAAGGCTTATTTGGTTTTAGATAGAAGAGAGGAATCAGTTTGGAACTGGCCTACAGGTCATTTGTGATACACTCTGAAAAATAATTCATCTACATTTTGCCTATGCTCCAGGATCTTTAATGAAGCAATTAAAATAACTACCTGCTTCAGTAAAGGATCTAGATTCAATTCCCAGCACCCATATGGTGGCTTATAACCACCTGAAACTCCAATCTTAGGGGATCTGCAACCACTTCTGGCCTCTGTGGGCAATGAACACACATGGTATGGAAATGCAGGAAAAATATTCAACATATGGAAGTAAATAAATGAATAAACAAATAAAGTTGGTGAAATATATTATTTGATGGAGGAATTTTTTTTTTTTTTTGGTTTTTCGAGACAGGGTTTCTCTGTGTAGCTTTGCACCTTTCCTGGAACTCACTCTGTAGTCCAGGTTGGCCTCGAACTCACAGAGATCTGCCTGCTTCTGCCTCCTGAGTGCTGAGATTAAAGGCGTGCGCCACCACCAACTTTTTTTTTTTTGAGGAATTTTTAAAACTCACCTTCAGGCATTGATATTATTTACTGCTTTTAGCAAGATTCATGGTGAATTAGAGGGAACAAACCTAGCAGGACACTTTGAAAAGCAGATTTTGTTTGGAAAAAATAACAAAAATGAGTATATTTAAACTTATAAAAAGGCAGGCTATGGTTATTAAAGTGATTATTACAAGTAAAAAGAGATTGGATAGTTTGCATCAGGGCAACAAGGATGATGTCATGAGGACTTCTTAGGAATTGTCAAATTCCGTTTATCAGAGAATGAAACATATAAAGGTTCCAACTCATTTGAACAACTTAGCTTTGAGGTTCCTAGATTGCCTTGCTCACACAAATTCATCATGAGAAATGTTTTCCTGCATTCAACTACCCAAGCACTCAGAGGTCATTGAAACCATGGTCTAAAGGGTGTGGATAATAACAGATCTTGAGTATCATCCACATGGTGCTATTACACAGGTATGCAGATTTGTAAAAGTTCTTGGGTCATGGCAAAGTATGACAGGGTCAAAGTGACTGCAGATAGTCTTTAAGAGGATGATGTGTGAAACTATAAGGGTGAAATCTGAGCTGCAGTATAGACATAAAGATCTTTGAGATACCAGGCGTATGAAATATTTGTTAAGGACAAATACAAGGGATGAGTGATCTCAGCCTAAGAGGGAAGTCATATGGCTACAAATGGCTCTCCATTCACACATGGAGAGGGAGTTGCCTGAGATCTTTGGAGAGCAAATCACAGCACGTAGTTCCAATGCTATAAAATGAAGTACAGGACTTAGTGGTTTTTCTTCTGCTAGGTTTTCTCTTGCTTTGATTACATTCCTCTTTCCTATGCTATAATCTTACCTTTTATAGGAACTTTAGTAACTTTCTTTTTGGTCGTAGTGAGGCTGCAGCTAAGAGATTGTCTTGACTCAAGTCAAACAAGTTCTTTATATCATATTAGACACAAAATCATAGCATGCTTTCTAACCTACCCCAACTGTATTTGCCTTTTGCACTTCATGCATTTCCCTCTCTTTGAGTCCATTGTTTCTCTGTAGTCCTACATTGATTTAACTGGCGATGATTTACTTCACTCTCTTTTTGCCCCTAGTGTTGAGTATCTCCAAGGGACTGTTCAAATATTCCAAATTTCCTAGGTGGAGGTTGCTGTCCCTGTAGATCTTTCTATGGATCACTTGTACTCAATTTGTTTTTGGAGTAAATAAGTGCTCCAATTTTCAGCAGTAGTTCTCAATGTGACCCACTTTGTCTTCTGGAAAATATCTATTCATAGAGATATGCTCTTCCTGTTGGATCTCACTCTCCCTACCACTTTTCTCTGTATTTTGCTAGGAATGTGGATGCCACTCAGCTCTCTTAGCTGCTGGTATTTCAGTTTATTTTAATTAATTATTTGAGAATTTTGTATAATATATTTTGATACTATTCACCCATCCTCTAACTTCTCCCAGACCCAAACTTCTTTCTTAACCCTCAATCTTAAAAAAAAAAATTGTAAAAAGTACAATTTTTGCTTCTCATATATTCTTGGATATATAGCCTTCCACTGGCACATGATAACTGACTATGGGCTACACAGTTGAACGAAACTGATCCTTTCTCTCCTAACCCTAACAGCTATCAATTGTCAGTAGCTCCTTGGCTAGGGGTGAGGCTTTGTGTACACCTCTCCTTGCCATGCTGGGATCCGGTCTGGCTTGAGCTTGCACAGCACATGATGTGCATGTTGTCATAATCACTGTAAGTTCATGAATGCAAACTGCCTTGCTTTGTGCAGGAGATTCTTTCCTTGTTAGTTTTGGTGATATTTTATTTGTGCTCTAATAAATAAAGCTTGTCTGGAGATCAGAGGGGAAAGCCAGTCATTATAAGTAAACAAAAAAGCCATGTAATATTAGCACATGCCTTTAATCCTGTCACTTTGGAGGCAGGGATCTGTCTGGATCTCTGTGAGTTCAAGGTCACACTGTGTACAGAGCCAGGTGTGGTGGCACATTCCTTAAATTCCAACACTTGTTAACCATGGAGGTCTGGCGGTCTGTTCAGACAGACAAGAAGTGACAGAGCTGGGCAGGAAGAGGAAGTGATGTATCTGGACTGAGAGAGCAAATCAGATGGCAGAACAACAAGACATATAGGCATGGGTAGACAGGAAGTCTCTCACTTTTGGAAGCTGCTGAGTTGGTGAGGTAAGGTTAGCTGTGGCTGTTGCTATTCCTCTGATCTCTCTCAGGCTTTAAACACAATTTTTGGTTTTTTATTTAATAAGACCATTTAGAAATTCTTCTATAGTTAGTTTCTCCTGCTTCTGATATTCCACTGTTTCTACTCTTTCATTAATAATGATCCCTATCCCTTGGTAGAAGGTGGTATGATATGGATATGCTCTTGAAAATGTTCTCAGATTTTGCTTTGTGTTAGATTGCTATGGGATGTCCTGTATGCTAGAAATATATATTGCTGGTAGTCAGGTAGGAAGGGTAGTATAGGTGGGACAAGGAAGAGTAGAATACCATGAGGAGAAGCATGATGTAAGATAATGGCAAGCCATGAGCCATGTGGCAAGGTATAGATTTATAGAAATGGGTTAGTTTAAGATATAAGAACAGATAGCAAGCAGCTATAAGCAGTTTATAAGTAATATAAGTCTCTGTGTGTTTACTTGTGGGACATGAGTGGGAGAGATTTGTCCTGACCATGGGCCAGGCAGGACCAGGAAAACTTCAGCTACATTATCTGGTTGCTATGTCATTTTTATGTGTGAATATTCAAAGATCCAAAAGCAAGCTTGCAAGTCATTGTCACCTCTTCAATATTTATTATAGTCCTTAGTACACTTTCATTATTAGTTGGATTACTGTTAAGTAATAAAGTGAATGACTATTAGTTACTTATCAGTTGCTGTGACAAAACACCATAGCCAAAGCAACCTTCAAAAAAAGCATTTGATTAGACTTACAGTTTCAGAGAGATAGAGTCCATGATGGTGGGGTAAAGGCGTGGTGGCAGGAACAGTTGAGAGCTCATATCTTGATCCATAAGCAAGATGCAGAGAAAGTCACACTGGGAATTTTGTGAGACTTTTGAAACCTTAAAGGCCACCCTCAGTGATACATCTCTTTCCACAAGGCCAGACCTCCTGACTTTCCTACAGTTCTACCAACTAGGATGAAATATTCAAACATATGAGCCTGTAGGGGCATTCTCTCTCAAACCACCACAGTGATTAAATAGGAAATTATTCTGAACACCATAAATACCAATATGTTCCTAGTATAAATAACAATGTGCAATATATATATATATATATATACAAATATACCTTGATATTTAATAAGCTATATTGCATACGTGTGTGTGTGTGTGTGTGTGTGTGTGTGTGTGTGTGTGTGTGTGTGTGTAAAAACTGGACATACTTGTGGAGTTAAAAATTTTATTGTAATTTTAATCTGAATTTTATAAGAAAAATAATAGATTTTCAAGGAAGTCATTGTTGGTCAAAACACATGATACAATCTCCATTATGAATTTTACTTTCCCATTTTTAAAATGTATCTTTATTCCCAGAAGCAGCCACATTCCACTAATTCTTGTTGTATTAGCACTGTAGAGTACATTCTCTATATAAATAGCTATCCCTCAAACATTACACCTTAGTAACAATACAGTGGGAGAAAGCAGGTCAAAAAATCATTTGAGCTTAATGGTAAAACTAGATGATATTGATTTAGGTATAGACAAGTATTTATGTATAGAACACTTCAAGTGTTCTCATTAGCTTAGTGGTCAAGGACATTTGTTATTAACTTGTTCTAATCACTTAGATTTACAAAAGGTCTAACTTCCTGCTGTTTATAATTCACAAGAAAACACTATTTCAGAATGTTTTGTCTTGTTATCTACACTGAAGATTTTCTCATTGAATTCCTGTGATCAGTTTGCACAGGACTGTTGCATGCTGAATGATCCCACTTATGAGCACCAGATCTTTAAAGGATCAACTTCATAGTTATAAACAAATTAGGGAAGTACCAAAGTGCTTGTCATCAGAATAAAAAACCGTTCCTAAAATAATTACTCTGAAAATATCTTGTTACATTGCTTTTTTAGAATGTATATTACATGTGGGGAAATTCTAGCTAGACAGGCGCTCTTCCTGTGACTAAAATGTAGCATTCATCACATCTCCCATTATTTTTCCTTTTCTATTTCACTTTTTTGTAAGGTAAGGTAATGTACAGGTCAAAAGTACAAGATATGGAATCAACTGGACAGTAATTAGAACGCCAGGAAGCTACTTTTGAATGTGGAAGAAAAATTTTTGTTTATCCACTCTAACTCTTGGTTTCCCATCAGTGACATGAGAGTAACAGTAATAATCCTTAATGCTCAGAATGTCATGGAGATCAATTCCCAAGTGTGTATTTCAAATTTATTTTTAAAGTTGTGTACAAACTATTTGTCTAATTATGATGTGTTCATAAGTATATATATTTTAAATAAATATCATATTTACCCCTTATACACAGTCTCATTCCTCATTGTCCCTCAAACTGCACCCTCCCTTCATTAAATTGTATGATATATATGTTTTAAGTAGTTAGCAGCATAGTTAGGGATATAGTTCAGTTGCTATAACAGAGACATGCACACATCACACACCAAAGAGTACAACACACTCACACACACACATGCACACACACACACACACACACACACACACACACACACACACACACCTTAAAGTAAAACTAAGAAAACACTTAGTAAAGATTAACTTTGATCTTTAGATTCCATAAGTCTCTGTAGAATATACCTTGGTATACACCTTTTCTGTAACTATAAATACCTTAGCAGTTCTTGCCTTTTTATACTTCATCGCAAGTATCATATTTTATTGGCACTATATTTTCTATTTGCATTTATTTAGGTATTCAATGAAGATGGGGAAATGCCTAACTTGTGCATTATTCCATCTTTAATATATAATACCGAGTATCCTTTGGACACTGTTAATATTTGTTGAATGAATGAGTAAATGTATCATTTTCCCCACAGATATTTAAATCTAAAAGAGGAGATGCCTTGGATACCAGATAAAATATTCCTGTAGCTCATTGGTAAATTAGCAAATTGATAGGTACCTAATACATTTAGGTTTTGTAAAGCTGATTGTGATGAATGGGTAGAGTCTGAGCAACTGATGAAATCCAGTTCTCAACCTTGGAAAATCCATTCAGCTCCCAGCCTCAGGGGATATTCTCAGGGTATGTGCCTCTAGAGGTGCTGCCTCTGCGTCCCTCTGACTTCCTCTGAACTTTTATTAGCAGCAAGCCTTCTGAAAGGCAGCTTTTGCAGACATCAAATTCTGCAGTAATCCACTGAGGACCAGCTGCACAGATGTAACACCAGCATCACTTTTGACTACTTCTCAGCACACATGAATGAGCAGTAAAACGAGACCCCAGCTCAGCAATTCCTTAGTAAATGAATGGGAAACCATGCTCCAGGCAGTTATTGATATTACTAAATGGCCCTTGAAAATTGCCCATTGGAGCTGAAAGTATACCTTTTCCTTCTACGCCTTGAATTTTCCTCACTCCCATTTAGATCTTCAGTGCTATATGTTCCCTTGCTTGAGCAACCTAAGATTGCAGGCATGACAGTAGCACACAGGCTCTATCATTCCACAGGATACTCACTGAAAAAGTTAACTCTTAAAACTGTAGCTTATGGGAATGAATGCTCATGAGAAAAGAAACATTCTAAAATTCAGACAGTTCAGTAATAACAGAATGAAGGCAATATTATCTAAAGCATGAACTCAGGCCATCTTCAACCAGTCCACCTAGAGTGGCTGCTATTAAAATGAGGCTCAGAATCAAACCTCTTGATTAAAATTTTCTTCTATATTATCAAATTATCATTGAAAGGAACAAGACTAGATCATGAAAGATTAAGACAACAGAGTTCTCAGTTGTATTCTATATAAGCAAAAACCACAAAGCAGATCTACTTACATAAATGTAATGTTTTGAAAGATAGCTACTTACATAGGGTGGGAGTACAGTGGACATTTATTCATATAAGAAGAATTAGTGAGATTAGGGGAAGGGGGTGTTTATAGCTATTGTGCTAAAACATTTCTTCGTTTAATAGTGGGCTGCACACTAAATAATTCTTTCCAAATCCCACCGCTGGAAGCAGCATCTCTAAGCTTTTAGGTTAATGTATTATTCATGCTGCTTGTTTGCACAATACTATTGATCATTCACTGTTGGGCCAAACAGTAAGATGGTATTTAGTTGACAATGTAACACACAGCAAAATGCCTGAAACACTAAAATTAAATTGTGGAAAGGAGTATGCACAGAGCAATTCATTGGAGACAGAGTCAAATATGAACTTAAATGAGGTGCTTTATATTAAGTGTGCACATTTTAGTCATGAAAAATCCTATGGGGGATGGGAATATAGCTTAGTGGTAGAATGCTTCCTTCTCTAGCATACATGAGTTCCAGAGCACTGTGTGTATTCTCTCTCTCTCTCTCTCTCTCTCTCTCTCTCTCTCTCTCTCTCTCTCTCTCTCTCTCTCTCTCTCTCTCACACACACACACACACACACACACCACACAGACACATATAAAAATTTATATATGTAGGAGTTCAAAGATAGTCTGAACTTTAAAAATAAAGTAAAAAGTAGGAGCATGGAGTATAGTGATGAAACTATTGGGGCTCTACAGGACACTGAAACCAGATTGCAGATACTGTGAAGGTATTCTGCTAATATAGAAATGCAAGGGAAGATATTATTCTATAACTCAATATACAAAAATGAAACATCAAGTATACTCCATTTTCAGGAATATAAAAATTATTATATAAGAAACAAAGTTTCCCTTCTCTTTGCAACAGATGCAGACAACTATAGAAAACTACAAGCAATCAAAGTGTAGTTATGGAGCCCAATCATAATGGATTCTGGGATATCTCTCAAGCACTCCTATACCTACAGTTTAGGCAATATTATGTAAGAGGGAGTGGAAAAATTGTAAGAGCCAGAGGGTCAAGATTTTGCTGTGAAACTGTTTTCTTGTGAAAAACCTACACCCATATTGTCTCACCAACATAATCATCCAGACATGAGCTGAAAAACCAGGACAACAGTGAAGATGCCAAACTGGAATGGGAAAAGCCTGTGTGCCTCAACCCTACAGAAAGAACCACATGCAAATGAGGAAAGTTGGGAGTAGGAGAAGTCAAATCCCTCAGGGAAGAGCATACCAATTCGTTGTCTGCTGCCAAATTGTCATCCCCCACTACAAACATACACCTAACATTATATGGATTGGACAAGTTATATTTAGGAATATATATGTATTCACCCACCCTTACCTCTGCCCCACATACATATATAATATACAAATACTCATGTAATAACAGTTAATGCAAACAACCAGGCAGTGGTGGTGCATGCCTTTAATCCCAGAACTTGGGAGGAATAGGCACAGGCAGGAACTCACTCTGTGAATTTGAGGCCAGCCTTGTCTACAGAGTGAGTTCCACAACAGCCAGAACTACAAAGAGAAACCTGTTTTGAAAACAACCAAAAAAAAAAAAACAAAACAAAAAAACAACCAATCAACCAAACAAACAAACAAAAGCCAATTAGTGAAAAAAAAAAAAGAGACCATGAATTAGAAATAAAATGGGGGCGGGGGGGGTATTTAAGGTGGCTTTAAGTGAGGAAAGTAAAGGGAGAAATGCTGTAATTGTAATATCAAAATTAAAATAAAATAAATTCATTTCCATTGAAAATCGGCAAAACTATAGGTTTAAAAATCTGATAGCGAAAATCAAATCATCCTCTAATTATAACAGATAGACACATCCAAACAAGGTGAAGCCACTGAGTTTTAAACATGGCTGTTTATATGTTTTGCACTTCAAGGTCTGCATACAAGTAGTGCAATTTCTGAACCCTTTCCAAAATGCCTGGGAACACACTTGCTGATTAATGGTAGAATGATTGAAAGAAAGTACCAGTACAGGGTGTGTGGCTCTGTTCTGACGCTATCAATGTGACCATAGTGGACCTGACAGACTACTGAGCTGTGTGTCAGGTAGAGTGGCTAGAGGAGGAAAAGTCACTTCTCTCTGGGTGTGTGATCACTAGTAGGTTCCCTATACCACAGTGTATACTGTACCACTCTACACTCACAGGCATATGGGCAGCACAAGACATGAAGTTAGGAGACAGATGTGATGAGGGTTCTGTGGGAAAATGGCAAGGGGATGTGAGGGGTAAATGTCATCACGATTCATTGTATATATGAATGAAATTTCCAAAGAATTAATAAATAATTTAAAAATAGTATAGTTTTTCTTGGCAATAACTATCTGATAAGTTTAATTCCTATACTTCCCAGGACTTTGACTGAAAAGAAAAGTTTATCTATTTTTTAATGAATTTCCCTTGTTGCCTCCTAATATTACACAATTACATCATCACTTGATCTTGACAAGCATATCATAATTTTACTGTCTTCCAGTGTGCATCATTTCCAGTGGAGACGCTCACTCCTTTCTTTGCTGGGATTCCTAGATACAATAATAGGAACTATGTGCACTTGTGTTCATGGATCATTTGTCTGATAGTTTCCTGTAAAGCTTTCTGACTTCTCTAAACATCCATATCCTATCTACAAACTCAGTGAATACAGGTTATTGATCACTTATTTTCTTTGATAGGTTTCCTATTGTTGTGATAAAACCTAGAGACCAAAACAACTTGGGGAAGAAAGGGTATATTTGGCTTAGGTAAACAGGGTCACAATCCATTGAAGGAATTGAAGGCAGGAACACAAGGCAGGAATCTGAAGGCAAGAACTGAATCAAAAACCATGGAAAGATGCTTCTTTATGCCTTACTCTCCATGGTTTGCTCAGCCTTCTTTCTTATACTATCTAGTACCACCTGTCCAGGAGTGGCATTGCATTAGGCGAGCTGGGGTCTCCCATATCAGTCATTAATCAAGAAAATGCTCCCATGAATATTCCTATAGCCAACCCCATGAAGGCATTTTCTCAATAAATATTCCATATTCTGAAGTAGATCTAGGTTTGTGTCATGTTGAGATAAAATACACTTACATTCTTGATGCCATGGAAAAGGCCCAGCTCTCTCTGTGCTAAAAATCTATGAAAACTAAGTGGTATCATTGGTTTGGATGTTTGGTAAGTGTAATGTCCAGTGGATTGATGTCTTTTCTGAGCCAAATAACACAAGACTGAGCATGCATAGAAACTACTCAAGAAAAATGAAAAAACTACCCATGATAAATAACATTTGGTTCTACCAAAGTCATTTTCAATACAAAGATACTGTCCATTCTGAAATTGTGTATTTTCTAAATATATTTTGGTGAGAAAATGTATTTCTTTCTTTGTATGGAAAACCAGATTGTCTACATATCAGGGGCTAATAGTTCTATATTCATGAGAAAAATGTGAACTTTTTCTCCTATTTTACCTCAATCAAAATCAAGAAGGTCTGAAGAGTGACGAACACAGATTAGCAATCCTGTTTCAGCTAGGCACTCAGAGGCAAATTGTTGGGTGGGCTTCCCAAACAAACAGTAGGCTTGTTAATAATGACAAGAATAAGTGAATCTATGGAATATTGATAAGTCAAAGACGTCCAATGGATAAGATCCTGGCTTTCGCTAAGAGAACTGAGTTTGGTAGTTTTTAGACAATAACATTTAAATGTCTGCAATATGATGAGACCGAAAGGAAGGTAGTGAAGAAGAGGCTGCCACTGTTTCTTCTCCTCTGTTTTCCACTTCCTTACACGTCATAGGATACCTAACAAAGAAGTTAGAAATCTTTATGTCACAGAAATTCTAAATTAAATAACCGACTTTGAAGTATAAAATCTGTAAATAGATATTTAGTAGTTCTCTTCAATTCTTTTCTGCATCAGGGTCCCAATGTTGAAAGGGGATGTGAACACAAACTCCCATCCCTAGCCCAGAAGCTACCTCCAATTGATAACCACTAGCAAAAGAAAAATCAGTTTTCTCCAATGAAATTTCTGAGTATAGAAACCAGTCTTAAAGGAAGGCCCCATGACCAGCAGTAGATGACCAACACAAAATGAACTCAATGGTATTTTTGGAAGGTTTTGTCTTGTAATGATTTGTCTGGGCATTTTTTTTTAACCTTATAGGTCTTTTAATTATATATTATGGTTTCCAATTTTGTGTTTTTATGAGATTCCTGTGTGTATGAATGTGTGTTTCTCGGCAGCTGTATGTGTTTCTTCTGCTTTTTCTTTGGCTCTTTTTTTTCCCCGTTTGTTTTGTACAATTCTGTTTTTTTTAATTTTATTTATTTATTTTTAGATGTCTATATGTTTTCCAAGATGAGAGAAAAAGAAAGGGTGTAGATTTGGGTAGGTAGGAAGGTCAGGAAGGGTTGAGAAGGGGAAAACTTGATCAGATTATCAGAATATATTGGATGAAAACAAATTGATGTTTAATTTAAAAAAAGTCTTATTTGCCATTACAATTATTGCCAAATTGCAATTATTGCCAAAACTAAACAATGAGAAATCTGAAACGGCAGAAATAGCAGGTATTCAATCAAAGATCATTAATTTAATCAATAACTATAACTTTCTATAGACTGTCTTCTCACAAAGAAACCCCTGTAGGCAAGTGTGAAAACATTTTACTTGTGCTGAAATGTGATATTTTATTTGTATGTTAATAAATAAAGACTGCCTGGAGATCAGAGGTCACAGCAAGCCATAAACAGAAGTCAGGCAATAGCACAGGCCCTTAATTCGATCACATGGCAGGCAGAATCTCTGTGTTCAAGGACACAGCCAAGCGTGGTGACACACGCCTTTAATCCCTGTACCAACCATAGAAACCTGGAGGTCTGTATAGACAGGCAGTGATGAGGAAGTGATGTGGCTGGTCTTAGAGCCAATGAGAAGGCAGAACAGAAAGACAATAACGGCACAGGTTAGACAGGAAGAAGTTCTCTTGGGAAGCTATGTCGAGGTGGTAAGCTAAGGTTAGTTAGTGACTATTACTTTGGTCTCTATGGCTTGCACCTCTGTATTTGGCTCTGTGTTTCTTATTTAATAAGACTGTTTAGAAAATTGTCTGCAGGCAAGCATGCTGCCTTCTCCTGTTATTCCTTCTCTCCCGCCATTTATCCTACAAAATTTATTAAGGACACAAGATACCCAACCTTTCCAGAGAGTATTAACATACCTAATCAGTAGCATTATAGGCTCTGGAGATGAATAGTCATCTAAATAGTCTTTTTTAATCTATTTTTTTGCTGTTACATAGCTAAGTCAATCAGAAAAGAATATTAATCAAATAAGTAAGCAACATTGATGAAATCATGTTTGTGCCAAATTAGAAAAACCACACAATACATGGGACCCTCCCCAATGTAGATGCCTCTTCCTCCTTCTTCCAACTTTTTATATAGAATTTATTGAATAAGTATTTGTTCACAAGAACATCTATGCCATGTGTGTGGGGGGAGGTGAAAAACTGAGACTTAATTAAAATAGTCATCACTGGAAAAAAAATGTTCAGCCAGTTTAAATAACTTTCCCAATGCTAACAGCTTCTAGCCCAGCTGAGAATTATGGACATCAGAAAAAGTAAGGAGCACAAAGCGTTATGTTACAAAATCCTAACCACTCAGTCTCCAGATAGCATTTCATATCTCTATTGTCTTTTGTGAGTTGTTCAAAGATGACAGAGCTCAAAGGGTGATGAAAAAGTGACGCTATGCTATAAGACTGGGTAAAGGAAACAAGAAAAGGTTTCGTTTTTGAAGGTCACACTGTGTGGTAGTAAGCTACTTTTACCTATAGATTCTTAATTCTATCTGGTATTTTGATTAAAGAGAGATACACGCCAACGTTTCTGTACTTTGGGAATGCTGGACAGAAACAAACAACACTAAGGTAGGACAGGGAAAATGTAGGTGTAGTGGGGCTTATTATAAATTTGAGACAACACCACCAAGGTTGTTTGATAGAGGAATCACAATGTTTTATATTACCTAAAAGTATACACTATATATGGAGTTGGGTTGACAGTGCTCCTGAAAAACCTCAGTATTAGGCAAGAGAAACCTCTTCAGATGATTGGTCACAGTATTTCCAGTCACTCCCAAAACAGTATAGATAAGAGGTGTTGACTTTGATCGCCTCTCTGGGGTCAATGGTGGGTTGCCATCGCTAAAGAAACCACATATTCAGGGGACAGGACTCAGATGACTCAAGTTGTATTTGATCCGAAACTAAAGCTATTTCCCATATTCTAGCTGCCATGGTTTCAGAAAATACTATGAAGAGAGGAAAGCAAGTAAACAGCCTGCCCAATTTGAAACACCTATGAACCACAAAACTTACCGGCATGACTAGATATTCATAAAGGCAATCACATGTTGTTGTAGCCAACAGCTATCTAGATTTGTGGTCCAACTAACAGGTGGGAATTCATGTCTGGTACTGGAAACCAAGCCTGTTTTCTGGGGATAGTGAGGTCACAGATTTTAGAAAGGAATATACTACTGCCATTTTACTAAACCAGAATAGTTCCTAAGGATATCCTAATTTTATCCTTATCTATACAACTAAGTGTAGCTATGACCCCTCATCCAAGAAGGCTCTCTTTACAGTAAATTGAGACCATCACAGAAAACTACTAATAGACACAATTCAGAGATAACCAATCATGGGGAGCCCAGCCTGAATAAATACATCACAGACTCTGCATCTATGGCTCAGAAGAGGGGGTGGGAAGTTTGTAAGAACCAGAAGAACAGGACATCTGCTATGAAACAGTGTCTCCTAGAAATGGCTGCACAATTAAGACCAGGATAATGGCAATATCAATGGATGTGTTAATGTGGAAGGGGAGAAGTTTCACAGGGTCCCGCTCCTAGACAAAGACAGGCAACTAATGACAGCTGGGAGTAGGACAATTAGCTTCATTCAGGGATGAGCCCCCCTCTTGGCTGTCCAATGCAGAGTTGTCACCCTTGAAACCATATACACCACCACCAAAACAGATTCAGCAGGTTGTGTTTATGTACAATTGTGTGTACACACACACATACACACACACGCACGCGTGCGCATCAATAATCAAGGAAATCAATAAACAATAAAAAAGTTACTATATTTGAGGGGAGAGCATAGGAGAGGCCCCAGGAAGGGTAATTGGGAGGGGTTGGGGAGAAAAAAAGGAGGTGGAAAGGGATATAATTCTATTTCAATAAAAGGATTATAGCATCTAACTAATATAAAATGAACAAGAAAAAACAGAAAAGGGAAAAAAGAAGTCACCACATGAACCCCAGGCATGACAGTAGATGCTTCTAATCCTAGCGCTTGGGAAGTAAAAGCAAGAGAGACAGGAATTCAAAGACATCCTTGGCTACATAATGAGTTTAAAGTCAGCCTGGGCTACATGAGACTTATTGTCAAACAACTAAATATTAAAATAAAATAGCTAAATTATTAAATGAACACAGTATTAACTTTTGTAAAATATTTAATTATTTTACTTATATAACTGTTCTGAATTTGTAACAAAACCCTACTTAATAACACTAACCCCCAGAAACCAATAAGGCATCATTGCTGAATGTACCTATTTCAATAACATCAAATATTTATATTTTAATTGAAGATGGACTCTACTTTTTTTCTAATCTGAATCAAATTTTATATCTGCAGCATGCTTTTATAAACCGAACAAAAAAATGAAATATCTAAAAACAAGATTGTGAGTCACACCAAGTCTATACTCCTCTTGTTAAGTCCTGTCTGTCCATATTTAGGCTTTTTCTGATAAGCTACCCTACCCCAGAAGAAAATAACTTCAACACCTTTGGAAGTTTGTAAATTCAAAGTATTGAACCCATTTTCATTGTATTCTAAAGTCCTGATTTATCTATTTCTGACAGTACAGCCAACAGTTCCTTCTGATTTCTTGCTACATTATAAAGCAATCATGAATGTCAAGTTTTGATGAGCACTGTGAGGACCCTTCTCTATAGTGTGGGGTCCATATGGGTAACCCTGATATGATTGATTGTGGCATAGAGGCATTCTCCGTATAAAGATTAATCGCTTCAGTAGTTCTCCACCCGTGAGTGGCTGAAGGTGACTCCACAGTTTTGACTTCTACTTAAGCAAGCAATTCCAATGTTAATTTACATTCCTTCCTTTCTTCTACTAGTATATTGTCACACTTTTATTATTATTTTTAATAATAATAAACTGGTTACAATGCCAGCTCTGCTAATCTAATTGAGATTTGGGAAAAAAATTTCCAGACATTACAAGGAACAGGATAGACTGAACAACATATGAAAGTTGACTCAATGATAACTCAAAATGTAAAGTTATTATGACAAAGTCACAAATCAAAGTGGTCTAAGAAACAAGGGAGGGGAGGGAGGGCTTATTATCACCTCTCTCCTTTAATGCAGATGCTACCTAACTACTAGGAATAAGCCAACACTGCAAGGCTATTTCCCAAATTTAATTCTCTCAAAGGTGCCTTTTAGCTAGAACTAGGTCCTGATAAAATGCTGGAAGTTAAAAGACACCAGAGAAAGGCATACAAATTATTTTCAGCTCATTTATAAAGGCCAGAGCATGAACATAGGGACATTCTTTCTTTTGAAAAGTAAAAAAAGCTGGCTTTTACTTAAGATTGCTCTTGATGAAATACCCTAGGGCTGAGGTTAGAAGTTTTGAACTTTCTCTACAAAAACAAAATAAAATGTCTCCATTCTTTTCTGATAAGCAACTCTTTGGTAGGTAGAAAAGGAATTTTTAATTTACCATTTTCTTATGAAGTGGCTTTGAACTAGAAGAGACATCTTTTGAAAACACAAGAATGTTTCTTCTGAAAGGAATGATTACAACAAACGTTTACTCTGAAAAATATTAAGTATTTTGTATGTGGATAATGTATATCTTTATGTGGAAGATAAATTTAATTTCACCTAAAATCATACAGAAATATAGGCAATGTGGGAACAATAAAGCCCAGCTCTATCGTCAGAGCACTAAATGCTCCATTTCACTGTGTTTAAAATACACCTGTGCTTTAAACCTGTAAATAGCTGCCAGCAGCATCCACTGTATAGTGATCCTTAGTTCACAAAGCTACATAAATCAACCAGCTTCAGCAGGATGCCCCCAAGGGAATCCATGATTACACTTGAGCAGCTTAGGGGAAAGAGATCTGTCTTGCTTTTCTATATGTAGTCACTATAGGACACCTTCAAAGCATATTGCTGTTAAGATTCATTTTCATGGCAGATGAGCATTTGGGATATCTTTCCATATAATTTAGTTTTTGAAAGTCATTTCTTCCTTAGTTCTCCCGTTCCACCTTGCTTTGTATGACAGGCCAAAAATTCATAATTAAAAATTAACAATAACTGCTAATTCAATTGTCGATCTTACAACCTTTCAAAGCTACTGAGTACAGAGCACACAGTTGTTTCTTATTGTCCCATTTTCAACTTTATAGGAAGATGTCTCTCAGTGTGTGTGTGTGTGTGTGTGTGTGTGTGTGTGTGTGTGTGTGTGATGTGTGTTCATGTCTGTACAGGTATGCATGCATGGTGTGTGTGCATGTAGAGACCAGAAGTCAACATTGTCTGTCTTCCCCAGCCATTCTTTATTTTGACTCACTATGATAAGGTCTGTCACTTACCTTAGAACTCATCTACTCAGCTAGGCTGACCGATCAATGACCACCAGGGGTCCATCTGTTTCTGCCTTCTCAGATCCATGTTTACTGTAGCGAGTTTTTTGCACAATACTAGAGATTACAACTTATATTTTCATGGTTGCGAGGCAAGCACTTTATCTCCTGAGTCATCTGCCTAGCCCCAAGATCTTTCTAACATACATATTATTTTCCCAAACACATTGTCTGCGTTTTAAAATCTTGCTAGAACCTGAGTGATTATTTGTATTATCCCCCATGCCTCCCTCTCTCACTCTCTTTCTCTAAAATCTGTTTTCCTCTGCCCCATGACCTATTCATAGCATTCACAGATGCACAATAGGGAAAATTAAAAGTTTAATATGTGGTTACTACTTTTGTTCCCTCCATACCATTAAAATAAAACCTTCAAAGTCATTTAAAGTCATAGAAGATCATGGCTTTGTCCCATACACATGTCTTGAATTTGGTGATGCACTTTGATAAAAGGATTTCAAACAAGTTGTTACATTTTAATGGAAAATTCTACCATCTGATAAAAGTAGCTCAATAAAAATGAGAAGTGTGAAATATTATTTAAAATATTTAACGTTATTATCACCACTGAAACCAATGATCTAGAACTTCTGTGGCCTCTCTCTTGATCAAATCCAGAATACTATACATTAGTATTAATGATCACATCTTTGTTTCACTGTTTACTAATATATCTTAATTATATGGAATAATGTGCTTCATCACAAAATTCATGCGTGTGTGCATAATGCATTTTGACAAGTGCCCATCTTTTCCCTTTCCTCCTCCCCACAGATCCTCTTTTCTTTCCAATATGTTTCCCTATTACTTCCATGTGGTTTTCTTTATTTAGAATATATACGTAGAAGAAAATATACATTGTTTATCTTTCTGTATCTAGTTGATGACTATATCCAGCCCCCTCCATTTTCTAGCAAATAACATAATTTTATTATTTATAGCAAAGCAAACAAACAAACAAACAAACAAAGGAACCCAAAAAACCTCAATTTGTGTATCCCACACTCCTTTGTTAACCTGTAGACAGGCTCCAAGACTATTCCTATAATTTGTCTGTTTTGAATATTGTCATGAAAAAAGTTAATGTTAAAGTGTCTCTATTGTACGCTGATTTTGAATTAAGATATGACACTTTTAAGTTTGGTATTTCATGCCTTTTCATTGGCATTTAATATATATACAGTATTTTGTAAGTGAATACATTTTGCACTGTAATTTAAAAACAAAGATGATGAGAAGTTATATTTCAATTGTGCATTGAACTAAAATATAACAGTCAGAATGCGTTAGCAGAGTGTGTTCACTGCCTTCAACTAAAAGTAACTAAAAGAAACCTAAAAGTTTAACTGATAACAGTGTAAAAGTGGGAGACACGCCGGGCGGCGGTGGCGCACGCCTTTAATCCCAGCACTCGGGAGGCAGAGCCAGGCGGATCTCTGTGAGTTCGAGGCCAGCCTGGGCTACCAAGTGAGCTCCAGGAAAGGCGCAAAGCTACACAGGGAAACCCTGTCTCGAAAAACCAAAAAAAAAAAAAAAAAAAAGTGGGAGACATGGGCATCCCCTACAGTCTCTTTCAGAATTCAAGAATCCTTTAAGATCTTTATTCAGCTTTTATGAAATATTACCTACAAATTGTTTAATTTCTTTTGCTCTATTTAATTTTTCTAGCTTTTTTCTTCAGAGACTCACATAGGCCCATCTGATACCTGTTTTATTAAAAATTATATATATATATATATATATACACACATATATATAATATTTATTTACCAACGTCATTTACCAGGCACAAGAAACAAACCATGAGGCACAAAAACCCACTTGAGAGTTTTATTAGGGAAGGGAAAAGATAGGCGTGAGTAGGCCTACAGGAAAGAGCATGAGGAGAAAGAGAGAGCAGGAAAATGGGTGGAGCATGTTTTTATGGGTCACCTCATGCATGCGTATATGGGCTTATGTAGCTGCCCCACAAATGCACATAGATTATGTGACCTCACTGCACATGGATTATGTAGGACGGTCATGTGACTCCAGAAGCAGCTAGGAGTGTGTCACAAATAATAACAGATGGTAACTGAGCTTTTTCTTTTTACCATTGTATGTCAGTGCAAAATTCACTACATTACTTGTATTGATTGATTGGTTGGTTGATTGATTGATTGATTGATTGAATGCCAGTTTAAACTCTTCCTGATTTCCAGTGTCCTTTGATAAGTAATCAAACACACCATTGAGACGAAGATCTCAGTTGTGGTTGGAATGTGAAATGCCCCCCTTAGGCTCATGTGCCTGGCATCTTTCTCTCAGGCACAATGACATGCATGCCTCTAGATCATCATCCAAAACAAGCCTTTTAGCCTGGTTTTTTTTTTTTTTTTTTTTTTTTTTTTTGTCTGTGTACTTTATCACAGCAACGAGAAATTAACTAAGCCAGGGATTGATACCTAGATGTGGGGCTATTTCTATGATAAGCCGGGTGTGTGGTTCTTAACTTTTGGAACTATTTAGCAAGGAATGTGGAAGAATTTGGAACATTTGGGCTAGAAAATCCTACTAATGCTATTAACTCATTTTAACAGGACGGTCTGCTGAAGTTTGAAAGAACAGAAGGTAGAAAAACATGCACCATAGAGACCTGGCTCACAAGGTTCCTGAGTGGAACAAGAACTCTATTGGTAACTCAGCTTATAGGTCATTAATGTATACTATTAATGGCCTGGGAACTTGGGTGAGACTGAACTGGAAAGTAATGCCATAATTTGTTTAGCAGGAAGCATCAGATAAGACAATGTGAAGGCTGTGCCCTGGCTTTTGCTAATGACTTTCATTGAGATCAGTGTAAGAGAGCAATTAGTGGATAAAAAAAATAATGTGAACTTTGGGTAGGAAAGGTATATGAGTAAGCTTGAAATTACAAATAATGAGACTGAAGATTAAAAAACATTGAGAATTGTTTAAGGGACATCCCTTAAAGAGAAACTTCCTGATGTGAACTGAATAATAAGACAGGTGCCTTGAACCTAAGACCCCCTAGAATTCCAAAGGGGTTTCCTACTTCTGGAAAGCAAATCATAGGGAAGTATTTCCCCAGGGCCAACAAAAACAAATTAATCCAAGTGAGGTTCAAGGGTGGGCAGGCCCCATCCTGAGGTGGCAATGTAACTTGTCAGTGTGATCTATATGTACTGTTTATTCAGGCCTGAAAGAATCAAGATGGAGGGGTCAATGAGTCTTAAATCATCATTTCAGAGATTCATTGAGGCAAGGCAACATGTGGCAGAATTCCAATCCCTGAAGGAAGATTTTGAGAGACTACTATGTGAAGTTGTGAAGATTGATACCTATGTGTCAATAGAGATCCACAGATGCTTGAGATGTCAGAACAATAAGAAAGTCACAAAGGAAAATGTGTACATGGAGTAGGACCAGCCCAAGAGATGGGTTATGTACACTATAGGAAATGGAATTAGAGGACTGGGCTATATAAGTCTGTTGGAACTGAAATGAGTTTTATCAGCTCAAAATACTAGCCATGGATGTGAATATATTTGCATTTTCTTTCTGGATTTTAGACTTTTGTTGGTCTGATCATTCCCTGCACTGTCCCTATTTCTCCTTTTTTTATTTTTTTTATTTATTTATTTATTTATTTATTTATTTATTTATTTATTTATTTATTTTTTAGGATGAGAACATATGTGATGTACTGTTATATCCTGGAAGTACACGATTTGTGCTTTGATTTTCAAAGGGTCACAGTTAAGAAATTACATTCAGTTTCAGTAGAGACTTTGAGCATTTGAACAGTATTGGGACTATTAAAATCTATGGGGCATTTGAAGTTGGACTGAATGTGATTTACATCATAACATGGTCATAAACCACAGGAGCCAAGAACAAAATATTGTAGTTTGAATGTGAATTGTTCCCCTTAGTCTCATGTATTTGAGTCCTTGTTTCCCAGATAGTAGTTGTTTAGGAAGTTTGGAGAACCTTTAGGAAATAGAACATAACTGGTGAAAGTGGGTCAACTCAAGGTTTCCTGACTGTTGCCATTTTCTGTTCTATTTTTACTTCCTAAGTTTGTATAAAATGTGATCATCTATTGCGGAATATTAGTGTAAGATGTGTTACATTAATTTATGCTGTGGAATATTTATTTAGTGCAAATCTGTGTTACTTTGCCTGCCTAAAACACCTGAATGGTCTAATAAAGAGCTGAACAGCCAATAGCTAGTCAGGTGAGAGAAACAAACAGGGCTGCAAGCCAGAGAAAATAAATAGGAGGAGAAATCTAGGCTCATGGCAGAGAGAGAAGAAGGAGGAGTAAGAAAAAGAAAAGGAGAGGAGGATGCCAGGGCCAGTCACCCAGCCACAAAACCAGCCACAGAGTAAGAAGGAGAGAAAGATATTTAGAATAGAGAAAGGTAAAAGCCTGGAGGCAAAAAGTAGATGGGATAATTTAAGTTAAGAAAAGCTGGCTAGAAACAAGCCAAGCTAAGGTCAGGCATTCATAAGGAAGAATGAGACTTTGTGTATTTATTTGGGAGCTGGGTGGTAGGACCCCCAAAGAAAAAACAAAACCAATTACAATCATCTAGTCCCCTGCTCCTGTTACCATGTCTTCCCCACTTGCTGCCAGGTCCTTTACCATATAATAAACTGGTGTCCTCTGGGACTGTAAATCAAAATAAGCTCCTACCCCATTAAGTTGCTTTCAAACATTATCATAGCAGTGAGGAATAACTAAGACAGGTTCCTTGAAATAGTGGATGGAATTCTTAAGTCTGAAGCAGTTATTGTAGATGATGTGTGATGACAGGCTAGTGCATCAGTTGATGGCACTCTCAAATTTTGACAATAGCTGGAAATTATGATAACAGAAACTAGACAGGACTATAATTATTTATTTGGAGAGCCAATCAAGAAGTGACCTTAGGGCTAGAGAGATGGCTCAGTGGTTAAAAGCACTGGCTGCTCATCCAGAGGTACTGAGTTCAATTCCCAACAACCACTTGGCAGCCATCTATAATGGGATCTGATGCCCTCTTCTGGGATGCAAGCATACATACAGATAGGGTACTCATACATAAATAAATAAAATTAAAAAAAAAAGAGTGAGCGGACACTTGAAAAAAGAGAAGTGACCTTGATAGGTTTGTGTTTAAGTTCCATCAGTTTACATGTAGAATATCAAAGCACAGCAACGAGTTTAGTCTTATTCTTTGCCATAGACTGATTTAGAAACAAAGCAGAAACTAGAACCCATTTGTTTTTCCATGTCCTAACACCACTGGAACCTATTGGAATGCCATGGACTGACAATGCTCCAACAGGATCTGCGGAGCCAGATGCCATAGTTAGGAAAAGATTCCCATCTAGGATAGGAGGTTAGACCATGAATTTCAAGTCTATGGTTTTAGTCATTTATATTAGCACATTTTGTTTAAATTTGAGGGGAAAAGATACT
Organism: Peromyscus melanophrys; assembly: GCA_902168415.1. Taxonomy (NCBI): domain Eukaryota; kingdom Metazoa; phylum Chordata; class Mammalia; order Rodentia; family Cricetidae; genus Peromyscus; species Peromyscus melanophrys. The sequence goes on along the minus strand of CABHPR010150688.1, from coordinate 17,577 downwards.
GAGAAACTCCCCCAACGACACATGCTAAAAGTGTAAAGTTCTTTGTTCAAATAATATCAAAACAAATTGATTTGTATTCTAAATCTATCTTGGCAATATTTCATACTTCAGAAACAACTGTCAGTCTTTGCCATACTCCATTCTCTCTCATAATAACCATGCTATTAAACCATTGATGACATGAGATGCATGGAATATTCTCCATTTTATTTGCATCATATAGCTTTAGGAATGAATGCTGCCCACTTGTGAAAGCAGGCCCATTTCATATGGGCAGCGTACAGGAGATGACCCTGCTTATGGGGGCATGTGAGCCAGCTGAGAATGTGAGAATGAGAGATCTAGTCCTGTCCCTCATCTGCCATAAGGCAGCATGGACAGGGGAGAGATGACTTCCCCTGACACCTGTCTATGCCTAGGGCAGGTGGGAGAGCTGGCTCTAATGTCATAAGAATGAGAGAGCTGCCTCTGCCTCCTCACAAACTGCAGCACTAAGGAGAGCAGGCCCTGCACCTTGCCTGGGCAGCACAGCAGAGCCAAACCTGTTGGTGGAGATGGAGGTGAACCAACTCTGAAGTTATGAGCATGGGGAAGCTGTCCCTACCCCTTGTCTGTTATGTGTTGGCATGGGTGGGAGAGAAATGTCCCCCCTTACCCCTTACCCTTAGCTTCCTGCAACTGACAAAGTACCAACCATCACCCTCACCAGATGCAGCATTCAGGAAAGCAGGCAGCAGAGTAGAGCTGACCCTATTGGCAGGGGTATAGGTTAGCAGGCCCTGAGAACATGAGCATGGGAGATCTGACCCCATCCCCCATCTGCCATATGGTGGTGTGTGTCAGGGAGATGCTCTCCCCACACATACCTCACCACCTGTGGCTGGTGGGAGAGATGACCCAAAGGTCACAAGAGCAGAAGAGCTGCCTTTGCCCCTCACCAGCTGCAGCACTCCAGAGTGGCCCCCATACCTCGCCTGGGCAACACAGTAGAGCTGGCCCTGCCCCTTGGTCATTGCTGTAAGGGATGAACTAGCTGGGGTAATCCTGGAGAGCTTCCTCTGATGGTGAAGATAAGGGAAAGCTGGTGGGCTGACCAACCCTTGCAACTACCCAGGCCCAGAACCAGGGTTCTGAGTTGGTCCACATCAGCATCCACCCCATCTATGATGTGCTGGAGCACATGAAGGGCCCGATCTTGCAGATCCAAAGTTGCAGGATCTCCTTGACACAGGGCAACAACAGGATATCCAAGAAGAGTCCCAGTGAGGGCCCAACATTGTTAGTGTTGCAGAAACCAGAGGCCTTGAACCAGACCAATGACTCTTTGCAATGAACACTGACAAGTAAAGATGTATGGACAGAACTCACTGTGTCACACTACAGCTTCTCTGACAAGATTTTTCCTTTTTTCTTTTCTTTTTTTCTCTTAAATTTTTTTCTATTTTAGGAGGGGGTTTGCAAGGGCAGAGGGTGAATACCAAGGGATAGGAAATGAATGGGATGGAGATACACGATGTCAAAGACACAAAGAATAAATAAAAAGAAAATTAAAAATAAGATAAAACACTAAAAAAATGAATGTTGCCCAAAATAATTTTCACTCAGTTCACGGAGCTAGAATTAAGGTCTACAAACATAGAAGCTATCTGACAATCCTTCAGATAAATCACTAATAAATGGAGGAAAAAATCCATTTGTTCCCATGCTATAGGAAGCAAGTTCCAGAACACATATTAAAGATAGAATCTTCACTTCTTACTGGCAGCATTATATTTTCAATTATCTTTACACCCAAATACAATTTTAAACATTTTTAAATATCAAGGTTTAATTACCTCAAGGAGAGTTTAATAATTTTACAATAAATTGGATGTGTAACACGTTCTTCTAAATGTTTCATTGAAGTTACTCACTTCCTCTAGATACTTAACCCACCATAAATTATTGAATAGTTTACAAGTTAAGTCCTACAATCTCTGTCCAGATTTATGGAATTAATGAAAAATATTGTACTTTTACATTCTGGCATGACTCATCTGTTGAATCTAAATTCAATTATAAAAACACGGTGATATAAAAATTTCATCAGAAAACTATTAGAGATGCAATGTAGAACCCACATAGGAAATAATCTTTCATCTTCAAAAGCAAAGCGTCAGTATATCCCTGTCTGCCTTCGCTCTTCTTCCTTCATTCTTCCCCTTTCCCTGACATCACTGTGCATGATAGAATATGTGGAGGCCCATAAAGGTTCCTAGTGAGATCTGAGCTTGCTTCACCCAGCAGGGCTGCATTAGAGGATTGCTTGACCACATGAGTGGCTACTAGGTGATTAGAAGGGTTTGCATTTGGCTATGCTGGGGGAGGTCTTTGTTCCCACCCCTTGGCATTTCTATAAATAGCCCTTTAGAAGAGACAGTAAGGGTCAGCGGATAATGATCTGGGCCCTCCTGAGGCTATCCTATATCTCTAACTGTCTCTCTTCGCTCTATACTTCTATCTAAATCTCTTATCCCTCTCTCCTCAAGAGTGCCCTGGGGAAAATGTGGGAGCTGGCCTCCCACAAGCACAGTCATCATCTTAGGTGCTGAGGACACAGACATTGGGCTATGATCTAGTCCCAGAGAAAGAAATTGTAGGACAAAGAACTTATATCAACAACATGAGGAGGGCTGTGCATCATTCTGTGCCAGGCATATAGATGCACACACATGTACACATGCATGTACATGCATATTTTTACACACACATATATGTGTGAACACATATTTACAGACATATATATATATATGTAATGATAATAGCGAAAGAAGAGGTCTTGAATTTGAGAAGGGGACACAGAAGGAGTTTGGAGAACCAGAGGGATGAGTGGAAATTATATATATACACACACACACAGTACTCATTTATGACATTATCCAAATTTTAAATAAAAAGAAGGGACATTTTTCAGAGTTCTGGGCTCTATGTAGTTTAAGCGTAAAAAATAATATTAGTGTCTGATGAGGACAGTGTTTTCAATGTCTAGAGAGCAGCCTTACTGCATTTACATAATAATGGGGAGAGCACACTCTCAGCATTTCATTCTCCTCTGAGGTCCCCAACCACATTCACAACAGCCCCACCTTTATGACTGAATTATATTCTAAAGCTCACATCTCTTAATACTATCACATTGTGTGTATGATTTCATCACATGATAGGGGTGCATGAACAGTCTAAAATAATGAATGTTAAAGGAGAAGGAATTCCTGAAAACTCCATTGTGTTTCACATTATAATTTTGCATAGGTAACAGTTATACCTAGTTTTCCTAAGAAGAAACTATTGTTTCTGTATATTTTATTAATTTATCTACTAAATAATATTTATCATTAACTAGTTTTACAGAGATATAGTCTATTGGTGAAATTATTAAGGCCACCCCATGTAGTTAAAAGGAAGATTTATTTAGTGGGTAACTTACAAATGAAGGGATAGGTAGGTAGCGGGTTCTGGGAAAGACGCAGCGCAGTCAGGTGGTGTTCTCTGGAGAACTCTCCTCGGTCTACCTCTCGTGTCCAGGTCCAGGCAAACAAGAGAGCTACGTGTCCAGATCTCAGGTCTTCAGGCCCTCCCTTGGCCCCGCCTTGTAGGCGTGATAGTTACGGAAGCCTTAATGGGGGTTGGAACTTCCAGACCAAAGCTGGAATGGCTACCTACTACAATAGTCTAGATCTGAAGAGATTACAATAGAAATGCTGAACAGACATTTTTATGTTTAGTCCCATTAACTACAAATAGAAGCTATGTTATAACTGAAAGGCAGGCTTGCAGTTAGAGAAATCACCAGAGTCTCTCTTCAGCTAATTTAAATGTGATAACATATTCTTCACATCAATACGATGGGCAGGCATCTTAAAATTCCACATTGCACAGAGGTTGCAAAGATATGAATAAAATTAGGATGATGCCTTTGGCATGTAGTTGATATTCTACATAAACAGATAGACAGACAAACTTCTATTACTGCCATTGTTTTTAGTGAAAAATCAAAGAGAAAATGAGGTCATATACAGTATAATGCCAACATGAACAGTAATTATGTCTGAATAAATTGTGGATTAGTAAACCCAGAAGATTTAACTCAAAGGACACAATGAAAACTGCCCTTAAAAGAAATTTGGAAAAATCTAACAAAAACAAACTTCTTACAAAATAAAAGAGAGATTTCAGTATGTATTTTTAGAAGACTATCATACCTTGTCTAGAAAAGGCAGTAGGGAGTCAGGGAAGACAGCTTTATATTAATAGGCAATGAAATGCGTTTGCTAAAGCACATTCTATTATGAAGTACTTTGAGAAGCAAGATGAAGTTCCTGATGCTAACTTCAGGACTACAAAGCATCACTGACTATCTTTACCCAGGCCTTCTACAGTTGTGATGAGGACCATACAGGATGCACACTGAGCCCTTATTATTAATGTATACTCACATCCACATTCACTTCTAATGCCCCCCCCCCCCCCCCCCCCAGGCAGACTCTCCCTCTCCGTATGACAATATGTAGAAATTACCTGTTGTATTAAAAAACTATTGTCTTCCATTTTCAAAGAGTAAAAGTATTGTTACTTTGCATTCCGAGGCATGTTTTCAGCCCTTGAAACAGTGCCTAGGTCAGAACAGCTTTGTACCTTGCTTATCTCATGGCATTAATATTATAGTCCTGCCTCCTCAACAGGACTAGGGATTTTACGGCAATATTTTTTCAGGCCAAAAATGTACACTAAATTCATATAATTCAGTGAGGGTCTAATTTTGTCAAGCCATTACCTTCTGTCACAAATCCATTTATCTGCCCTGGAACCGTACAAGAGTTCACAGAGCCAGCTCTGGTCACTCACATGCCATTCTTCTGCAATCTATCTTTCTCTAGATAACCACACTCCCCAAGGCCTCTTCATGAAACACATAGTTGTTGATGTTTAATAGCTAACCTTTTTTATATTCGGCATGATTTTATATAGTTAATTACATTCTACTTATAATATTCATTGTCTACACAACTTAAATTCTCTGGAAATAACACAGACAAAATAAAGACAAGATAAACATCTGTGAATTTTCAGCCAAATGCCCCCTCCCTCTCTGCACCCCACCTTCCTGCCTACCCTCTTTTGCTGTTGCTGTATTTTCCTTCTGTTAACCCCCCTTCCTCTCTCACACACCAGGTACCCTTTCACCCTCCCGCCCATTCTCCCTTAACCTTTACATCATGGAAGTTATGTTGCAAGAAGTTTTCTTTTGGTTTTGTTCCTGTATGTCATTAGGAGAACCTGTGAGAACCTGACAACTACATTCTGGTTGACTTGAATTTGATATTACACCTCCAAGGGACAGAGGGGAGGTGACAAAAAAAGGGGAAGGGAATATGACATAAAGTTAAGAGATATTACCATTCTATATTCATGTAACTAATTGACCTGTCGCAGGCATACTGAAACTTTCCTATTGTACAGTTCTTGTTGGAGCTACCCTCAGGATGGCTCACTGCTGTCTGTCCATGTAAAAACGAAGACACTGAGAAGGTGCAAACAGTCACTGTTTGGATAATTTATCCACCCCTCACTGGAAAGCCAGAGTAGGAAAGAGCAAGAACAGGTGATACTTCTCCTTGCCTTTCTTTTGATCTCAAATAGCCTGTAAAGCCCATATCTGGAACCCCTTGACTATCAGCCTGAGTCAGGAATTATACAGATTTAAAAATGAATAGGTTAAAAGAGCTGGGAGTGCACAGGGATGTACTGGAATACTTCCAGATGCAATGGGGAAAGACTAAAAACAAAAGAACCTCTGATTCTGGAGCCTCATATTGCAGGGCAATGCACATTTCCCTTCTTGCTTTGTAGTAGTCCTAATCTTCACAATGTATGCAAGACTCTTGACAAAAGCAGTTCAGATAACATTCTGATGAAAGGAAGGTTTCCAATGTAGCACTTGTATGAGTGAATCTTAACTTGCTTAGTAACTGGATCATGATGCAGTTCTGAGCAGCTGTCCAATATTAACAGTGTAGGGAAGATCAGATCTCAAAATCCACCTTGTACAATAAGGGAGTGTGGAGATGGGGGGATGCATCCAGCACCATTTGTGTTCAGAAAAATACCTGAGCTTAATAACACAGAAGGAAATTAGTGGACTCACTTATGGTGGAAACATTCACCATACATTCATGTTTTATTACATTTGCTTGGTAACCAGTGTTCACTTTTAAATGTATGTATTGCAATCAGCTACTTAGATTAGCTTCTATATTGTTTCTGAGACAAATTTGTTTTGATTTGTTTGTGAGACAAATCTTTCACATACCTGTAAAATGAGGAGAAAAGAATTCAGAGAAAACCCAGTTTTCTCCACCAGGAAATTTTCTTGACTATACTATCACAAGTATATAAAAATATGAATAAGAGATACTATAATATACTTGTATCCAAACAGAATTGTATTTCACTTGCAAATGGCAAGTGCCCTTTACAACATAGTCTTCCCAATACTATTTCAAATATAGAATTGTTTTCTCTGGAATGATTATAGGTAGCAGTACTGGAAACTTGCAAAAGCCACTATGCATTTTAGCTAATATTGATGGCACTTGTAAAATCTATTTACTATGGAATTATTTCCATAAATAGTCTCATCATTGTCAATATAGATATGTCTATAAAATGTGTGTGTGTGTGTCTGTGTGTGTGTGTCTGTGTGTGTGCATGTGTGTGTGTGTGTGTGTGTGTGTGTGTGTGTGTGATTGACACATTCATGTTACTGTGTGCATGTTTCAGGTATGCATGGAGGACAGAGATAAACCTTGGATGTCCTTCTTAATCACTTCTCCCTCTTATGTTTTTAGACAGGGTTTTTAACTACACCCAGTGCTCCCCGACTCAGCATGTATAGTTGGCTGGCATACAGTGGGATCCTCTTGTTTCTGAACTGATTACATGGTTGTTTGGGATCCAAATTCAGACCCCAGAGCTTGTGCAGCCATTCTGTTACTGCCTGGGCTGTGTCCCTGTTTACAAAACAAACGCTTCTTTAAGACTATTATACTTTCGACTTTAAATTGTACTGCGGGATCATATCCATTCTTATGTTCTAAGATGCTTTCCTTTTTTCTCAACAACAAGCCATGTTCTCCTTAACGTGATGTGTTTTAAACAATGTCTATATTCATCAACTATGTGTACTGCCTTTCATATAAACTGCACGAAGTGAAACATATTTTGCGGTCATAGGCCATATCTGAAATCATTTAAACGATTTAGCAGGGAATAAGAAATAGAAAGAAATTAAGATGAAGTTATAAGATATCAAGCTAGAAAAATATATATATTTTACTTTTTTATTTAAGAAATTGTTTTATAGCCAGGCGGTGGTGGGGCACACCTTTTAAATCCCAGCACTCGGGTGGCAGAGGCAGGTGGATCTCTGTGAGTTTTAGGCCAGCCTGGGCTACAGAGTGAGTTCCAGGAAAGGCGCAATGCTACACAGGGAAATCCTGTCTCAAAAAAACAAAAAAAAAGAAAGAAATTGTTTTATTCATTTTACATACCAACCACAGATGCCCCTCTCATCCTTCCTCTCATTTCCCCTAGCCTTAGCCTGCCCCCCTCTGACCCACCCCATATCCCCTCCTCCGAAAGAGTAAGGCTTCCCATGAGGGTTGGGATTGGTCCTGCCTCAATTGAATGTACCAGAAAATATATTTTTAAGATTGAATTGCAATATATATTCAAATAGAACTTACAGTTAAATTTCATTAGTAAAGAGCATAAACATGGTTATAATATTAATCAATCATCTAAATGCTTTTTAGAGTAAAATGAAGTAAGCTTTTATGAAATAAAACATACAGTACCTACTCATGAAAAACATTCTTATTATCAGCAAATAAAATAACAATATAACCCCAGACACACACATTAATGACTTTTGATAAAACATCAATAAAATATTGACTTCACATTTGGATTAACTGAGTAAATTTTCACCACTTTAAAATATTACTACTAGAGAACTTTTGCATTTATCTTGGTGTTTATGACACTAGACATGAATATAAAGAAAATGAGACTTTGAATGGATTTATCTGATTATCAGGATCTTGGTTTTGAGATAAAGGAAGATTAGCAGTTCAAGGGCAAAGCCAATACAGGATACTCTGTGAATATGAGTGCAGGCTAGACAGAGTATTAGTGAAAGCCTGTTTCAAAAAAGAGAAAAAAATACAGGCGAAATACCTGACAAAATCTAAAGCAACTGTCTGTAAGACTCCACATCATTGAAGAATTATTCTCTTATTCAAATATACTGATCTTCCTGAGATAATAGGGCCATATAAGCCATCAAACTTATTCATGATCTAATATCCAAATTTGGAAAAAGGACCTGTGTGTGTGTGTGTGTATGTGTGTGTGTGTGTGTGTGTGTGTGTGTGTGTGTATGTGTATGTATGTATGTGTGTGTATGTGTGTATGTGTTTATGTTTGTATGTACTCAATTCTCAATAAATAACCATCTATACCATTGTAGATCTCTAATATTTAGATAATACAATTTTATTGGATATAGAATTAAATAGGCTTACTTATATTATGAACATGAAAATCAGCTTAAAATCCTGCTAGAATTATTAAAACACTTTTGGGTAGAAAACACATACCTTATAACAACAATAGTATAAACTTTGGGCCAGAGAACAGCAAGTAAAAATGTGGTGATATTGTGTTCCCCAAAATATTGTACACCCTAATAAACTTATCTGGGGTCAGAGAACAGAACAGCTACTAGATATAGAGGCCAGAGAAGACCCTAGATAAATTTACTAAGGTGCACAATATATTGGGGAACACAATACCACCACAAGTAAACAATGGCCTGCATATCATAGAACAAAGCAAGACAAACAAACTGCACAGAATATAATATATTCTGTTACCTACATTTTCTTTACTCATGTAAAAATAGGTACAAAGAAATGCAGGATTAATAAATTTCCTGCAATAACCTAAACACTATGCAAACACACACACATTTACTCACATTTCTTACCCTTTGTCCTAATCTAGAATACATTTTCTGCAGTCTCTCCAACATATCTCTTACTCCCAGCCTTTGTGGTTTTTTTTTTTTTTTGATAGTTTTTCATTCCAATACAACTTGTAATTCTTCCAGGATGAGTCAAACTCCTACATGTTGTGTTTCCATATATAGCCCATTACAACCCAGTTGCACAGCGTATTTTCCTATTTAAAAATTTAGCATTTGAGAATTTCAAACTTGAAAAAGAATGCATTCTGATCAAGTATACTCCCATTTCCCCCCTCTCATTTCTCAAATACACATCCACCCTTTCCCCTCCTAACTTCATTCACTCTTTTAAACCTACTAATGCTGCCAGTATGTGTGGATTATGGACAGCCAATCAGGGTTCATACCTATGAATCAAACTGAAACACTCTCCTTCCCCTGCAACCATCAATTGTCAATCAGCTCTTTGCCTAGGAGTAAGGCTTTCTAATCCCTTCTCCATACACCCTAGAATTCTTGCTGGCTTTATCTTTGTGCATGTCGTGTCCAAGCAGTCACAGTCACCACGAGTTCATGTGTGCAATGTATCAGTTAGGTTGGGAAAATATTATTTCTAAGGAATCATTCACTCTGTCTGGGTTTAGTACTCTTTCAAATGTCCTCTTCCATGATGATCTTGAGAACTGGAGTATAGGTGTGTTTTTTGGAGGGCAGGTGTTATACATTTGTCCCTTTTAAAGCTGATCATGCCACAGTTTCTTACTCTAAATAGGTAGACAAGTTGTCAGTCTCTGTATTAATTGCCATCTATTGCACAATAAAGTATTTTTGGATGAAGATAAGAGACAGACTAATCTAGAGATGTAAAAATACATTGGTTGGGTCTAATACTATGTGTATTTAGCAGATTAGTAGTTGTAGGTTATCCTTAGGTCTTCTGATAGTCCCAACCACATGCTCTTGGTCCAGTTAATGGTAGTAGTCATGAGTTTCATCTTTGAGAATTGGTCTTAAATCCAATCATAAAGGGTTTGCTAACTCCTATAACATTAGTGCCACATTTGCCCCGGTGCCAGTCATTGCTGTAGCTCACAGAATCTTAATAGTAGATACCTTATTATTTGTTTATACCTTATTGGGTGTGAATCTCCAGCTGCACAGAATAAGTACCTTCAGAAACAAGTGCAAGGTTGAATATTTCTTGCAATTATTCCTCAAGGTTATAGAGGGAATATCATTATCAGAAGATCAGATGTAACCATTTGAATAAAATAGTTTATACCTACTCTGTTTAAGGTGTAGTTGTCAGGTCATAACATATCACTTATAGATGGTTGTTAGAAAAGTAGAATCTCTTATTTGTGAATTTATTAAGCAGAATATCTGTTCCAAAATATTCCTGTACATATTATAAATATGCACTGATATACTAAGGAAGAGAGAACTGTTAATTCTTCAACCAAAAAAAAATCTAAACAATCTCTATCCTCCTAATTATCAAAACTTACCACTATGTTTTGATAGCTTAAAATGAAACAAAATCATGAACAAATGCATTTCTCTAATTGGAAGATTCTGGACTAGGTGTTTATGGCACACCCCAGGGGAAACATAGAGTTAGTTATAGGAAGCTAGTTGTTCATCTACAGATCAGTAGAAAGAGGGGGGTAACTCCCAAGTTGAAAATACACATTAAGTGACTTTTTAGGTCATAGCCTCACTACAGAATGGGGCATTCTCCCCCTAGGACCATGTAAGAATTATTTTCTTTCCAGTCCTTAGTAGAGTGATAGTGTTATCCTTCCATTAATATCAGTGTGATGGCTAATATTGTTTGTCATCTTGACAAGATTTAGAATCACCTAGGATACAAAGCTATAGGAATCCCTGTGAGGGAAAAATCTTGATTACCTTTGTCTCTAGCAATGCATGTGAGAGAATAATTTGATTAGGTTAACCAAATTGGAAAGATCCACCCTACAGGTGGGCTTCATCATATTATGGCATGAGTCCTAGACCATATAAAGAGAAGAAGCTGAGCACCTGTATCTATCAATCTTTCTCCTGACTGAGTATGGAACTTGACCAGTTGCCCCAATCTCCTGCCACGAAGACTGCCCACCTGTGATGGACTATGCCCTCTATCTCTGAACCAAACTAAAGTCTTTGTCTTTGAGGTTGCTTTTGTCAGGTTATATCATCATAGCAACAGGAAAAGTAATACAACACCCAGGAGCTCAATACAATTTCTCTAATTTTCAGTATGGAATAGTCTTCAAATATAATTAGAAAAGGTTCATACTGCCTAACTCTCTTTGCATAGGAGTTAGAAGGATGGTTTACAAATTTTTATATGTGCAAATGTGAAATCCAAGGTAATAAATGTTTGAATCACTAAGTTCAGAAATAATACATCTCTACGGAGAAAGCAGTGCAGGTATATACTGGAAAATTGCTTCATAAGTGCAAAGACCATGGAACTATTGTGCTGCTGTTCCTATTCAGACTGGCAGTCTTGATTTATAAAGGAAAAATAAATGATAATAGAAAATAAGAACTTGGGTTTCTAGTCAGAGTTCTACAGAAAAATAACAGTTGTAACATATAGAGTGTTAATGTGTAATTCAGATATTTCCGAGTTCTTTAAATATCTATAGTATTACCTATAAACATATCACTGGGTTATTTCATCAGTATAATATAATTTAAGATAGAGTATCACAATAGGAAATAAAGATAATGCATCTGTATTGTGGTATGACATGTTAATGCAGACCTCCAAAATTCCTCTAGAATTTTTGTGGATGCCTGTTCTTCAAAATCTGTCTATTGCTAGCTAGACGTGTTCACACTTGAAGGTAATCCCCTCTCAGGAAGGTGAGAAAATGTAATGATGAGCTTAGGACCAGTGTGGCTATACAGAGACACCTGTGTGAAAAAAGAAAGTCTGTCTCCCACCTCTTCCACAGTCATTATTCTTCTAAAAATATCTTCATCATCATTTAACAGACTATCAAGATTGTAAGGAAACTCCCACTTCAGTAGTAGCTCCAGAAGTTCTTAACACTATGTCTAGGATCATCCATTAG
>CABHPR010150687.1:0-22306 GCA_902168415.1 Peromyscus melanophrys | reverse complement strand
AACATGGGAGTGCAGTGTCTTTATGAGGTAACATGGGAGTGCAGTATATGTGCATAATTGTGTACTGTGGTTCTTGTTTTAGTATCTCGAGAGTCTCATACTACTTTCCACTGTAGCTGCTGTGCACTCCATTCCCACTAATAGTTGCCAAGGATTCCACTTTCTTTATAGCTTTGCTAACATTTTTCTCTCGATTTTTTTTTTGATAAATACAACCCTATCATATAAAGTGGTCTTTCATACTAATTTTTCTTTCTATCTGTCTGTTGAGCACCTTTTCATAAAGCCTCATGACCATTTTTATGTCTTATTTGGAGGAATATTTATGCAAATTCTTTGCTCATTCTTCCTTCATTTTCTTGCTCTTTGCTACTAAGCTATGATTTACCTTGACTATGTCTATATCCTTTAGCTATGTAAACAGCATATCATTTATCTTGGCCTATCAGCTAACTGTTACAATACTGAGAACATCATTTGTTTTTTTTTTTTTTCAGTAAACCTTTAAGAAGAAAGAAAAAATTGGGTGGAAAGAGGAAGAGATGAATGCCAGAAAGGAAATAGGAAGTGAGGGAGGGAGGGAGGAGGGGAGGGAAGGAAAAGGAATAAGGAAACAGCAAGGAGATCATTATAACTGCTCAAACGATTATCAAATACCTGTTACTTTTCACTTCCACAGGCACCATAAGTGTCAGGGTCAGGGATGGCTAAGGACACTTGGGCGTCAGGATAGGACAGAAGGATACTGAGGAGAGGCAGTGGAAGCTGGGTTGTGGAATCAGAGGATAAGTTTGAGCCTCCAGTGTCGACTTCACCATGCGTTGGTTCTTTGCTGAAGTAGGCAATGCTATTTCCCTCCTTGCTCCATCTCTGTGATCCATGTCTGCAATTAGAGATAATAATCCTTCCCAGGGTCATGGAAGAGGTGGTCCACAAAGATGTCCAATATATTATGCAAGGTTAGATACATGAAAGGGACTTGTGAGCCACTCTCAATACTCAAACTGCCATTTTTCACTGCTCGGATGGACCGACTGACATGTCCCAAGCTGCATCTTATGTGCCCAACTGAACATCAGGCAGGAGTCTTCTCACACAGGGAAAGCTCCTTGATGGAGTTTTAGAACCATAAAGGATACTCTGAAAGGACCAGAGACCACTCATCCCAGTCTTTGATCTCCTGCTGCAGTCACTGGCTACAGGCTCCCTGGACCCAGGCTCTACACAGCATGGCTGCTCATCCCTGTCAAGCTGGCCCTTCCTTCTTTGGCAGACTCCAGTGGCCAAAAACTTCTTTTCCATGGGACCACCCAGAAGAGGCTGATGTTCAGTATATAAAGGTTGTTTTGAAATGAAGGCAGCTCTATTGTCGTTCCGAATTCTTTTTTTTCAAGGCCAAGTGTCCCTTCTGTCTCCCAGCTGGTCTTCATTAGACAGACTTTGAGACTGTTTAGTTCCCTGCTGGTCACATCAGAACTTTTCTCTCTGCTGTTATTTCAAAGGCCACAGATAGACGGAAGTGCCTCATTTGATTACCTTGACACTATAGCAAGCCATCATAAATCTAGAGTAAACACCATGAATTATAGTGATCCTTGTGTGCCTAGAGAGTGGAAATTTGGGCTTTGTTCAGGAGCAGGAGGACACTGTCTCGATTCATATGAATGATGGAGTAGTACACCCAGGGTGGCCTAACATCTAGAGCTCCTGTATTGTCCAGCGACAAAATTGCCTTTTTCTTTAATCCCAGCCCATAGTGTCACAACATGTGAGCTACCTACGTGAGCTGTAAGCAGTACAAGAGTAAGGCCAAGTGCAAGAAGAACTAAAGATACACCTTCTGTGGCACTGCGTCCAGTACCACAGCAGTCTCATCAGTGAAAAGAAACAAAGTTCGCCCTTATCCTCAGCAGCGCCTTCCACGTAGAAAGCACTGCAAAGATGGATGCTTGCATGGCCCCTGTCAGAAATGCTTTCTAAATCAAATTGACTTATTCTTTTCCCATCCACTCTGAGATTACTAGAAAACAAAGGTTTAGAGTCATGCAAACTGGAGATATTCCAAGTGTGGTCTGTGTCTTAGTGTTAGTCTGTAGCCTTCATGAATTTTTGCTGAGCTGAGTCTAGAAGATACAGTGAGTGTTGGGAAATCTCATAGCAATTTGATATCCCCATGGCATCAAAGCGTATGATCTTGATATAAAAATATCAGGTTAAGAAATAGAACCTGGTCTTTCATCATAGATATTTTGACAAGCCGATGCATTCATTTACATGAGAACTTGGACTTCTTCTAGAGATGGGGTCAGTTTGACTTGGTTGGAAACAGCAGTCCTTACCTGTGAGCGATGGGTGTCTCCAGGCACTGAAGGAGACTGTAGGGATGGGCAAGGCCTGGGTCTTCCTACAGCTTTCAGCACTGCGGTGTCCCTGGTCCACAGGCTGCCAAATGGTAGATGCTGAAGGAATCTTCGAACAAATACAGCCCTTTTCTTTTCTTTTATATCCCTGTAGTCTTATCTCATCAATGGTACTGCTCACTGGGTAAGGATAGATGTCATATCTTACATCACTTGTCCTTTAATTCAAAGTCATGCATTCTTCAAATTTCATTTAAGAAATGATGACAGCTCTGACCAGGGCTATGTGTATATGATGTAATCTTCCTCCTTCAAACTCATGATTATCAAATCAGAGGTGCATCTTAATTAATGGCATCTTAGAGTGCTGTGATTCAAGCTGGGTATGGTGGCATTCCTGTAATCCTGAAAAAGCTGAGGCAAGAGGAACATCAGTTCAAGGGGAGCTTGAGCTATATGGTAAGATCCTGTCTAAAAACAATGATGACATTAAAAAAAAAATTCTGTCATGCCAAATTGCTTTCATCTCTCTGTTGGACACAGATGAGGAGTCCCATAACTCCTTATCCTTAGGTTTTGGAGACATAAAGGAGAAGAGGACTATGGGAAAGCCAAGGCCTTTACAAACCCAGTTGAAACAAATGTTTCTCAGTTGGTGACTTTGTCCTGCTTTTAGGAGGAGGAATGTAGTAGAGATAAAAGCTTCGGTTTCACCAAGATAGACACTGTGGTGCCTATTGAGAGCTCCTGCTTTTCTTCTTTACCAAACTGGTCACCTAGATGTAATGCAAAGCCTAGGTCAAAGTTGCTGTTTCAGGAAGATAACCTGGGCTCTCCTCTCCAGATAAAGGTACTCTGTTTCCTTCTCCACATCTTCCACACCTGTGCCAAGCTAACAGCCTGGGTGCTTCATGTCTCAAATTATGGTGCTTTAGGAATATCTTAATTCTCGATTATTGACACATAATGCTTTCTTGGAGATCAGTTTGTACCAGAAGGCCCTGAGAACTCCCCTGCAGATCTTGTGATATTTCCTCTGTGAAATACAATTTAGAAGTTGTGTGTGTGTGTGTGTGTGCGTGTGCGTGTGTGTGTGTGTGTGTGTGTGTGTGTGTGTGTGTGGTTTCATCAGTGATGGAAAGAGAGAGTTTGGTCCCAACTGAGGCCTCTTCAGTCTGTGTATTGTAAGGTGACTTACTTTTAAATTCAACCTAATTTAATATTGTTTTTTACTAGAATAATGTGGATTTCATGCAAGCAAGGGGAAATTTGGGGCTGTAGTTATGACACAGAAAATGTCCCTGAGTACAATAGATATTACTAAAAGTAATACAAGCCAACATTTCTGTAGCGTGTTATAAAAAATGCTTTCACATGTATGGTGTTGTGCCATGTGTGTAACAACACTGCCAGGTGTGTAACCTCAGTTATAGGAAACTGAGGCTGACTCAACCAAGTTACCATACAGAGCTAGTAAGAGGCAGAATCAAAGCCCAAATGCGGTCATCTCCACAGTGTCTCACAAGGCAATACATGCTATTGTGGCTACTTTTGTCATTTTCAGAGCCCTGTTTTATCTAATGGAAATTGTTACAGCAATGAGATCCCTGGTGGTCAAGTATTTGATAGACATCTGTTGTGGATCGGGAATTGCACAGGTGACCTCTTAGGTTGGTTGCTATGATTATGATTGACAGACTGACAGATTGATAGATACTGCCAGTCATGTTTGTCATAGAGATAAACTGAATTATAAAGGTAAAGATGTACTTACCCAGGAATAGAGAAGCTTGCCTCTTCAGCTGGTGAACATGGGTCTTATCTTCCGCATGGGGGCAAATAACAGAGCCATGGATGGAGGTAAACCACATGTCCTGTTCCGGCTCTTCATTCCTGTCCATGGCATAGTCTAGATCTCAAGCATGTTAAGAAGGTTCTTGTCCCCCAATCTTGGGTCTGGATGAGATGATGTGTATAGTCCAGTGCTCGGAAAGCACTTCAACAATTTGGTGTAGTCCTGGGCTTCTGGCTGCTTCCATCTTCTGGCTCCTTTTTAACGTTGGTCTCTATATGTGTTTCTCCATGGTAAAAAGTTGCTGCTGGTGAAACCGAATCAACTGGGCATAGCACTTTAATTCAGTCAAATCCCCTTAGCACCCGGAGAATCTTCTGCTTTTCTTTATGTCTGTTCAATGCAGCTGTACAACGGAAATCCTCAACTTCAGCCTTCATAACACATGAGGTCTCCTTTGGATCGGTTAGCTAGAATTCTTTCCTGTACCAGGTTATATTATTTTACTTGTCTTCTGGTGTGGTGGAACATGTGTACTTTGACGTCTTTCTCTCTAACAGGTGAGCACCTAAAGTCAGGAGCGATGGAGTTACCTAGGATAGAGCCTTGTACTGAGTAGGCATCAAGAAAGATAGAAAGGGGGCTGGAGAGATGGCTCAGAGGTTAAGAGCACTGACTGCTCTTCCAGAGGTCCTGAGTTCAATTCCCAGCACCCACATGGTGGCTCACAACCATCTGTAATGAGATCTGGCACCCTCCTCTGCATACATAATAAATAAATAGATCTTAAAAAAAAAGAAAGATAGAATGATACAAGCATAAGCAGTGGAATAACTGAACCCACATGGCCAGCCCTCTAGCTGTGTGCTTTGGCCTGCCTTTCTTTCAGGCCCTAATGTGGGCAAAATAGCACTGTTTTAGGATGCTCAAAAGAGGTAATATAGCCAGGCCTGGTTGGACAGATTTGTAATCCCAGCTACTCAGGAGATTTAAAGAGGAAGATCAGAGGTTTAAGGCCATTCTGAACTACAGAATGAGTTAAGGGACAGTCTCAGTAACTTAGTGAGATGCTATCTCAAAATAAAAAGTAAAAAAGGGCTGGTATGATGCATAGTTTTATATCAACTTGACATAAACTAGAGTCATTTCAGAAGAGGGACTCTTAATTGAAAAAATATCTCCACAAGATTTACCTATAAGCAAGTCTGTGGCACATTTTCTGAATTAGTGATTGATATGGTAGGGCCCAGTCCGTTGTGGGTGGTATGACCCCTGGGCAGCTAGTCTTGGGTGCTGTAAGAACTCAGGCTGCCAGAGAAGCTAGGTAACAAGGAGGACCCTAAGAGGGACGCATAGATTTCCCTGGGAAGGGGAAATAGATGAGGTCTTCTGCATAAACTGGGAGGGGGAGGGGGGAGGAAGGGGGAGGGGGGATGGGAACATTAGGGATCAGGTTGGTCAAGTTAGGGCCAGAATGAGGAGGGAGAGTAATGAAAGAGATATCTTGATAGAGGGGGCCATTTGGGGGTTAGGGAGAAACCTGGTGCAAGGGAAACTCCCAGTACTCCACAAGGATGACTCCAGCTAAGACTCCTATCAATAGTGGAGAGGGTACCTGAACTGGCATGCTCTTGTAATAAGATTGGTGACTACCCTAATTGTCATCAAAGAGCCTTCATCCAGTAACTGTTGGAAGCAGGTGCAGAGATCCACAGCCAAGCACTGGGCCAAGGGAAATCCAGTTGAAGAGAGGGAGAAGTGATTGTATGAGCAAGGTGTGTGTGTGTGTGTGTGTGTGTGTGTGTGTGTGTGTGTGTGTGTGAAGATCATGATAGGGATAGGGGGACCCACAGAGACAGCTGACTGAGCTAGTGGGAATTCACAGACTCTGGACCGATAGCTAGGGAGCCTGCATGGGACTGACCTAGGCCCTCTGCAGGAGGGTGACAATTATATAGTTTGGTCTGTTTGTGGGGCCCCTAGCAGTGTGATCAGGACTTGTCCCTGGTGCATGGAGCTAGCTTTTTGGAACCTATTCCCCATACTGGGATGCCTAGCCCAGCCTTGATGCAAGGGGAGGAGCTTGGTCCTGCCTCAACTTGATATGCCATGCTTTGTTGACTCTCATGGGAAGCCTTCCTCTTTCTGAGTGGAGGAGGAGTGGATGGGGAAGGGTGGGAAGGTGGGGGGAGGGAACGGGAAGAGAGGAGGAAGGGGAAACTGTGGTTGGTATGTAAAATAAATGAAAAAATTTAATAATAATAATAAAAAAGAACACAGGCCGAGCAAGCCATGGGGAGCAAGTCATTAAGGAGCCTTCCCTATGACCTCTGCCTCAGTTCCTGCCTCCAGGTTCCTACCCTGTTTGAGTTCCTGCCCTAACTTCTCTCAGGAATGAACTGTGATATGGAACTATAAGCTAAAATAAACCTTTTCCTCCCCAAGTTGCTGTTGATCATGGTGTTTTATCACATCAACAGAAACCCTAAGACAGGCTGGGAAATGTTGCTCAGTGATATAGCACATACCTAATGTTCATGAGGCCCTAGGTCCAATCTTCAGTATTGAAAGCAAAAATAAATAAACTTTAAAAAGTAACCAGGAAGTAAAGTACTTGTGAAAACACAGTTGTTTTATATAACACAAAGCAAAGTTTTATGCTTCAGTGGTATATAATTGTAACTGACACAGTTCTGGCTGTTCTGTGGGGAACCCTATCATTCTCAAATGGCAGCCTGTGGGTGTGTCCATATAACGCCTCTTAATTTTGATGAGAAATGAGAGTGAGAAAAGAAGTTATTGTTGGTGTTCCTGGAATGAAACATTCAGTATATTTCTCATTCTTTTCTTGAAGCATCCTGACAGTGTTCTAGTTGGGGAAACTTGTTCTCAGGCATGTTCAAGTCCCACAGTCACACACTGGGTCTGTACTAGGCTTGGCAGCTGCCATTTTGAAAGAACTAGTGGTTTTGAACAAGTAATCTTGCCTTGGCTTTTCACAATTTCTGCAAACTGCACTTGGAGCCCTGCTCACACTCTGCAAGGGCTGTTGCTTGCTCTTCTAATTCTTGAACAGAGCAAATTTCCTCTCGTCACTTGCTTCCTCCTTTTTCAGCTTCTGCCTTCGGAGTTTAAACTTAGAGGATTCCTTTCTCAGCCTATACCAGACTGACAGACAGCAGGCTTTTACTTTTCTCCTCATCCAGCCTGTCTTTTTCTTCTTCTTTTTTTCTCATTTGATTTGTGATTAATTGCTATGAATTGCTCTATTGGAATGCAAAATGTGGCTCGCATCTTGCTTGTGTTGCATTCTACTCATCTGCTTGTGTTTTCTTACACTGATGTTATACTATTTTAACAATCATGGTTATGTGGTATGTTCTAAAATTTCTAAGGACAGATTTTCATAATTATTATTTGGCCAAGTCATCTTTGTATCTTTTCCTCTTTATTTATTAAAATGACACTTAGAAGCATTACTTTCTAAGAATAAGCCCAGCAGTCATAATATATTATCCTTTTTAGTATGTTGGAAACGTCAGCTCACTACCGTTGTATTTAGAATTCTCACAAACTTCACAATGTCTGGAACTGAGCCATGATTATCATTTTTGGAATATTAGATTTAGTTTCTTCTTTTACATTTATTTATTGTGTGTGCACGTGTGCTCCTCCAAAGGTGTCCGTGTGGAGATCAGAGGGCAACTGTGGGAGTTCTGTCTTTCTACCGCGGGGGTTCTGGGGATTGAACTTAGGCCCCAGTCAGATTTTAATAGAGACATTTGAAAGCTTTATAAACAAATCAGATGTTTCTTGCTCTTAGGATACTTTGGTCTGCACAGAGGTCTTTTTTTTCAGTCTGAAGGAATCACTATCTAATGCTTGAAAGGTGGGGCCCTCAGGAAGAGTGTTCTACTGAAGCAGTTTTCCTGAACAATGCTTTGATTTTAGTGGTATAGTTAATTGTTTCCAGTTTTCATTGAGTTACTTTTGTAACTCATAGTTTCCTACAAATGATCCAAATTAATAAAACTTTTCAAATGTGCCCATATGTAATTGTATAAAGCATTCTCGACACTTACATTCCTAAATGTGTCACATTCTATCTGCATTTTCTTTTCCTTTTTTTTTTTTTTCAAGACAGGTTTCTCTGTGTAGTTCTGGCTGTCCTGGCATTTTCTGTCTCTGTAGACGGGGCTGTCCTTGAAATCAGAGATCCTCCTGCCTCTGCCTCCCAAGTGCTGGGATTAAAGGTGTGTGCCACCACTACTGGCTCTATCTGAATTTCAATTTTGTTTTTCTTCATTGAATAAAATTGTCCAGGGCTTGTAAATGTATTTTATTCTTACCTCAAAAATAGTCCTTGGATTTATATGGGAAGTTGCTATATATTCAATTTCTGAATTTAAATTAATTAGTTTTGGTCTTTATATTTCTTTTCTATTTTCCATTATTCTTTCTTGGCACAGAGGGTTTATTAAGATCTTATTTTTAGACAAAATGTTATTTGTTCTGTTTTCTTATAAATTAAGTATAGAAAAAGTGACTATTGAAATGATCATTTTCTCACTGTTTTCAAAGTTTTTTGCATATTTTAACTTTAATGAGCTTCTCACGATTATATCCTCATTTATAATTACACATTTTCTCATTATGAGGTTATTATTCTTACCCTGCCTCCACTTTAAATCTGCCTTGTGCAACA
This sequence comes from Peromyscus melanophrys, assembly GCA_902168415.1. Lineage (NCBI taxonomy): Eukaryota > Metazoa > Chordata > Mammalia > Rodentia > Cricetidae > Peromyscus > Peromyscus melanophrys. The sequence continues at coordinate 13,449 of CABHPR010150687.1, read as the reverse complement.
CTTACCTTGTTGTGCTTTCTGTTCACATTCATCTGACTTCTAAATTATGTCTTTATTATCTTAAACTTTATGTGACATTTCATGTGTCTGTCTTTTATAAGGAGAAACCACTGGGTTCTGTTTTAAAATCTAACCCAGTTTGTTCTCCACAAGGTCATTTCTGTTTACCCATGCCCATTTTATAGCCCCCTTGCCACTGTGGTTAATGGTGGGTTTATGAGGGCTTCATGTCTTTTTAAATTTAAACTTTTGTGGAACACCATTTTCTTGACTACAACACCCATCCACCTACCATCTACATCCAAATCTGCCTTTCTCCAAGGAAAGCCATACGTGAGAGGAACAGTTCAGAGGTGCCTGTCTAACAGTGCTCCTTAGAAACTCAAGGAGAGCAGCATGTGAAAGGGACACTCGCGTAGGTGTGGTGTTCGTTTAGGTTAAAATAGACATGGAGAGGAAGGTTTTCTGATGATTTCACTGTAAGAAATGACCATATTTGATTCATATTTTAGTATGCAAAAATGAGTAATATGAGTGGTATTCTTTAAGAAATATATGTAAAAGAGGCTATACCCATCCAATATCATCAGTTTTTCTTTTTTTCTTCTTCTCCTTCTCCTTCTCCTTCTCCTTCTCCTCCTCCTCCTCCTCCTCCTCCTCCTCCTCCTCCTCCTCCTCCTCCTCCTTCTTCTTCTTTTTTTTTCCCTGAGACAGGGTTTCTCTGTGTTGTTTTGGTGCCTGTCCTGGATCTCACTCTGTAGACCAGATTGGCCTTGAACTCACAGAGGTCTGCCTGGCTCTGTCTCCCGAGTGCTGGGATCAAAGGCATGTGCCACCACCTCCTGGCTCAGTTTTTCATGGAATGTTATAGATTCATGAATCAGGAATCTCTCGTGAGACCATCAGGCATTTTAATATGGGGTGTGCCATTTCTCTACCTCTTTTGACCAGAGCCTCATGAATCATATGCTATAATAATAAGGAACATGTTTGTATGTACATGTGTACACACACACACACACACACACACACACACACACACACACACACCTACCTTATGTGTATCTCTGAAATTATATCCTGGAAAAAGTATTTTCATTTTAAAAAATGTTTTCATTTTACTTATTAATTATTCAGAACAACTATCTGTAGATGAGTAGCCTTTCACAGAACATGATTGGGGCGGGGTCTCTCCTAGGCAGTTTAATTGAAAAGTAGATGTTTGCTCTGGAGATATGGAAATAATAGTGTGAGAATAGAGACCAAAATTAAGACCTGCCTCCAGCCTTAAGAAGCTGATGGTCTCTTATTTGAAGTACTCAGTTTCTTCACATAGATTGGATAGGTCCACAAACATGTATGGAGCTCTTCACATGAAGCCGTGAAATAATATGGTTAGATCAGGTGCAATTATAGGGATAGTAGTTAACAATGGAAAAGAGAGCATTATGTGTTTGCGCCTTTAACCCTGAAGAGGCATATGTCCACCAGGGTATATGGTCTATTGAGGCACCATCCCACGAAGTACAGATCATTTGGCCACTGTTAGCAATGGGCTCCACTCTTAAGAATGTGTCTTCACCATTACTTCAAGAGTTGCAATGTACTCAGTGTGATTTCAGTGCCTGCTTCTTCAGGGACAGTGAGTTCCCAATGCTACCCAGTATACATTGAGGAACCAGGGAAATGTTATGGATAAGGAAAGGTGGAGAAGTACTTATTGGAATGATGGTATTAAGGTTAATTTTGATTCTCAACTTGGTTAGAACTGGGCATGGTGGTTTACTGAAGGTGTCCTGTTTGAGGACAGCCTGGTTGACTGAGTGCTATCCTGTTTCAGAAAGTCAAATAACAGTAACAACAACAGACAAGCAAACAAAAGGTCACTTGATTGGGTTGAGAGACACTTTAGAGATTAGTAAAGCATACCACCAAGTCTGTCTGTAAGGATTATTTCAGAGATGGTTACATTAGGAAGGCTCTGACTCAATCAGTGGTTTTGCCCGTTAATAGATTCAAAATCTCTGGTGGAGCTGTGGAAGGTAGGGTCTAGTTAGAGGATGTGGGTCTCTTGGGGATGTGCTTTTGAAGGGTATATTTTGGGTTTGGCCCATTCTTATTACTTTCTCTGTTTCCTGGCCACTGTACAGTAAGCAGCCTTTCCCACACATTCAACGGATCCAGCTAATCTTGAAAGGAAATCTATAAAATCACTCACCCACATAAGCCCCTCTTCTTTTAAGTTGTCGATGCTAGGGTTTTTTTTTTGTCACAGTGATGATAAGGTGACTGTCACACATGACAATCCTGATTCTTACACATTACAAAGATTAGACTTCTTTCTTGATTAAAACAATAATAATTATAAAAATGCATAGCAACAATAAAGAAGTCGCAATGAACTATGGCAAATATAGTTCATTTTTAATGTTAAATGAGGTAAAGTTGAGCTCACCCTAACAAAATTGTGTCAGATTGGTCCCTGAATGTATGTGTCATTTAGCGCCTGACATTTAGAGAGGCCTGAATTTAGTTGGCTGGCTGAACCAGAAAGATGGGAGTAAGGGGCCCAAGGCAAGGATCTTGCAAAGTGCCTGGCAATCAACAGGCATTCACGGAGCATTTTCTGTGATCTCCATTGTGTTACTAATTGAAGAATTTAAAAGAAGCAGATGCTCTGGTTTGCAAAGAACTTACCATTTGTCAAGGGTGTTAGTGCTTATTGAGGTCCTACTATGGGTCACTCCTGCGGGATGTATTTTCCCACTCATTTGTTCTCTTCATTCTCCTAACCACCCATTTAAAGAGCACAGAGGATGTGAGGGGAGTCTGGCAAGCTGCTGCTGACCTTTGCTTTCCCCTTACAGTGCCAAAGGGGTTTCTGATTATACCAACAGCTAGAGTTGGGAGTGAAGTAACTACAAACTGATCCCAAGATAAATTGCAGCAGACCATTGAGATTTAGAAACACCATCCCACTGATAGCTGCAAACTTCCTATTTAGAGATGGAGAAATTGAGCCTCAGTGAGATCCAGAGACTCGTCCACACACCGCCACTGCTCCAGAAACTGTGTGACACTGTTTAAAATGGGACATTTCCCTCCTTCCGTGTTCCAGCATGGTAGTAATGCGGCCCCATGCCTGTCTGTAGGGGAAACCAGGCCCCTCATCTTCAGTCACCTTTTGAAGGATACTGTAACCTGACCCTCTCTACGACTCCTTCCTACTCCCTAGCATGGTAGTGTCTACCACATCCAGAGTCTAGGGTCTCAGCCTTTACATACTCATGGAGCATGGCTTGGAGAAAGTCACTCAGCACTCTAGTCCAGACAGCCACACACAGGAGTGCTGGTACCTGGCCTTTCATCATTGCTCCATCCCCTGCTGGCTGTTTCCTTGGACTCCTTTGTCTGTGAAATGGAGCGAAACCCCACTGGGTGGGTCAGGTGGGGAAGGTGTATGAAAAAACCTGCCGTGAGTTACCAGCTGTGCTGCGTTTCTCCCATTCCAGGCAGCCAGGCTTTCAGAGAACACTGGGAATGTCCCAGAAACACTGGGGCTGAGTGTCTCTTTGTTTAGTTCCTCTCACCCTATCCTGCTTCACTCTGGATGGATTTGTCTCTTATCTTCATCATAGACCTAATATTGATCAGGCAAAACAGAGAGTAAGACTATAAAAGAACTCTGCGAGACAGTTGGGCCTTGGTAGGGAGGGGCGGGTGGGTCCATTCTGTTTGTACAGGTGCATTGTAATGCTGCCTGCGGTGTGAACATTTTCCACTTCATTACTCCTGGCCCTGGCCCAGGCCCTGTCTGCTCCCCTGGCCCCTGTCTTGGTTTAATTTCAGCCGTTCCTGGCCTTTGGAAGAAGCTGTAATAGAAAGGAAAACAAATGAGGTCGCCATAAACATTTTTTGCACATTGGACCAGGCAAGGCTGATGGCGTGCTTGTGAAGCAGAAAGGAGGCCAGTTGGCTAGGGCTGTTGGTGCCCCCATCAAAGGAACTTGTTCCCCAAGGGCTTCTGTCTGCTGAGCCTGATCCCTCTAGGTGGGGTTGACTCTGCTTTCATGTGTAAGAATGAGCCCAAACAGATACCCATGGGTCCCAGGGTGGCATAGTCTACAAGTGTTAGTCGATTTGAATAAATAGCAGCTAGCATTTACTATGCATACACTGTGTGCCAGACGCTATTTTAAATATTTTAAAGAATTTTAGACTGACCGATAGGATCCTGCTGTATTCTTAGAGATGAGGAAACTGAGTCACACAGAATAATTTTTCAGTAACAGAGCCACATTTTGTCCTTAGTGAGTCCTTGGCATCTGCATGTCCAGTATGGTGCTGTCCATTCTTCTGATAAACATGTAGTATGTGCTTACATTTTGATGATGAAAAAAATCTCAGGGTATTCATCATACATGCCTGGGATGGCATGACTTGGATTAATTTAATCCCTGGATTCGATGGAATCCTAAAATGACAGAGTCCTATGATCATTGGATGTTCTCTCAGATATCCAGATTCTGCTGACATGTCTCCAATGATGGAAGTTCACTCCTGTGTGGGCAGGCTTCCTATCCCATTGTGTGACACTGTTATTCAAAGGTGTTGGTGGTCTCTCAGTGTGAGGAATGAAGACCCCCCCATCCATGTGGTTAACTGTCTTGGCAAGGTGCCTAGTGCATGGTGAGTACTGAGACTATCCTTGTCTTTTTCCTGAATTTTCCCTTGTCTTTCACACATTGAAAAGAAAGAATTTATTTATTTCTCAACTGGCTGAAAGATGTTTTTACAAAATAACGTTGTCTTCATTCCTCATTTGAAAAGAAAGAGACTCAAAAGAGTTAGAGGGTCTACTTGCTGCCTTCTTTCTTGTTAGTTCTTCCTTTCCCAGATGACACATTGGCTAAGCACAAACTTCAGAAAGCAATAAAAACATTCCCTATCTATGGGGAGTGTCTACCCACTGTGGGGACTCACCACACAAATAACCTGCAGTTAGAGGAGTGTGAGAGGAACCCAGCATTAGAGGAGTGTGAGGGGAACCCAGCCTTAGAGGAGTGTGAGGGGAACCCAGCCTTAGAGGAGTGTGAGGGGACCCCAGCCTTAGAGGAGTGTGAGGGGAACCCAGCCTTAGAGGAGTGTGAGGGGAACCCAGCATTAGAGGAGTGTGAGGGGACCCCAGCCTTAGAGGAGTGTGAGGGGAACCCAGCCTTAGAGGAGTGTGAGGGGAACCCAGCATTAGAGGAGTGTGAGGGGAACCCAGCCTTAGAGGAGTGTGAAGGGAACCCAGCATTAGGAGGAGTAACAGGTGACATTCATGGAAATAGTCTCTAAGGTCCACTGGGTAATATTTATGCTACCTCCTAGTGAGCTTATTTTATGCAACTGAGGGAAATGATTATGCTTGAAGCAGTATAAAATTGCCCCCAGATATATGGTTTTATTAATTGTGAAGGGAATACTATTGATGCAGAAGTTTTAATAGAGATTTACAACCAATCCCCCCCACACACAGACACACACACAGACACACACACACACACACATAGACACACACACAGACACACACACAGACACACACACAGACACATACACAGACACACACACACAGACACAGACACGCACACACACAGACACACACACAGACACACACACACACACACACACACACACACACACACACACACACACGGGCATAGCTCCTACACCAGGCTTTTGTCCTGGCCCATCAACCTATCCCCCTGTAGCAGAACGTTCCCACTAGTGTACAGACATACTCCAAAGTCAGCCTTCTTTAGACCCCCACCTTCTCTTTGTTTCTCTCCAAAGACTTACAGCTACCTGTATCCTCCACTTCCTTTCTTTCTGTTCCCACTTAAGATGACTCCCCTCGGTGTTCGCCCTCACCAGGTCACTGAGACAGATTGTCAGGGGCAGTAAGAGAAGCAAGGAGCAAGGACGCTCACTTGCCAGCTCGGAAGGTTAGTTAGAGTTCCCAGTCCCCACCCTACACCGTCCCTGCTAAACCACGTGACTTGCTCCTTTCTTGAAATGCCCCCTTTTGCTTGGCTACAGGACGGGACTTTCTGGGGGTTCTTCCTAGCTTAACAATCCCTTTCTTCATGGCCTTCTGGCTGGGTTCCCCATTCTTATACCCTCATCCTCCGGGTCATCCACAAACTGCTGTTCTTTTCTGCCCCCACTTTCCTTCCTGGGAATTTTAAACCAGGTGCAGCTTTAAGTAGCATGTGGCTGACAAATGACCGCTATCTCAAACCAGCCACTTTCTATCATCCCTGCCTTCTCCATGGACTCTTCAACATACATCTCCAGTGTAACAGATTTGCCTCCTAATTCCTCTGAAAATGGCCATTTGACTCTGATCTCAGCTGGTCATTGGCTCCTCTTGCCCTCACCCCTACGTTCCACCCATCAGCAGATTCCCAATTCCTCTTCCTGAGAAAGATCTGAGTCATGCTCTTCATCACCCCAGACTCCTTCCCTTTCAGAGCTGCCTCTATTCACAAGAATGAATCCTCCCACTCCCTCTCTGCTACCCTTCAGCCTGCTCCCACGAGGGCTGGTTGGCTCCCAGAGCCTTGTAAAAGCCAGGGTTCTTTTCTAGGAGGTTCTCATGGGCTAGGCTGGTCTTGGTTTTGTTTCCTCCTCTGTCCCCATTGCTCTCTGTTCTAACCGTGCTGGGCTTCTGGCTGTTCCTCTATAAGCCACCACCTTCCCCCCTTGGCTTGGCATCCATGTCACTAACTCCTCATTTCTCTCAGATCCCGGGCAAACATTTTCCAGATGACTGGAAACAAAGCAGTACTTGGCATCACTGTTTCTCCGCTCCAACTTGCCCCTACAGAGATTATTGTGTTTGTAACACAGTATGTATTTATGTGCTTATAATGTGCTTCTTACCCTTACACATGAAGCTTTATAACATAGACTTTATTTACCCAAGTGTCTAGAACAATATTGGCACTTAGCAGATGCCCAAAGAAATATTTGCCTGAAAGAGAAAGTTGGAGAATGTGTTTGAATCTCAGCTCTGCCTGCCATTCGCCTGTGATTGAGGCCAGCCCCATCACCATGAGCCTCAGCATCCTCTATCTTCATTGGAAACAGCTATGTCTGTCATTCCAAACCCAGCAGATAGTGAAGGAAGCCAAGTGAGGTATGGACCCTGAAGGCATGCTGTAATGAAATCATGATGGACAAAACCCATGGAAATCGTTCCCTTTAGGTTATGTCCAAACAGGCAAACTAATCTATTACCAGAAAAAATGTTGTTAAAGTACATGGGCTCTTTACACCTTTTAGGGCTTTCTTTGGCATAGCCTGATTTGGAGAAGTAGGGAAATAAACTTTTATGGTATAGCAAATCCCACCGGGTGCCAGGCATGCCACGTGGTGCAGTCCAACCTCATATTTGCTATAGCTCTGCCTGGGGGGCTAATGGCATCCTGATAAGAATACCCAGATTATTTCTGCCTTATAAACTCAGCATATAGCTCCGAGTAGGCATTCAGTTTACTGATTTGGCTTTCATTGAATTTTGTTTTGCTGCAGAAAGAGCTCAGTGACAGCAAGTGACTTTCCCAACATTATGGAAGAGAGGTGCTGGTACTGGTACTGTCTTATGCCTGAACCAAGATCAGCACACTTGGCTGAATGAGCTCAGTAGGCAATAAATAGGCTCCTAAAAGCAGTTGGGGGCTATGGGTACAGTCTTATACTTCTCTTGTCAGAACAACAGTAGGCTTCCTGCAGCCAGATAAGTGCTCTTTAGTACCTTGAAAGGAGCCTGGAAAAGCCTTCAGTCTGCTCAGAGTGAAAAGACCAGGAGGAATCCTTCTCCTTGTCAGTTGTTACTTAGCACCTCCCATTTTCGATGTGCAGTTTCAGGGTTTTGCCATGGTCACTGTGGTTGCTATAGAAACAGAGCAACAAACATTTGGAGGCCAGCAACACCTTTCCCCCCAGAAGCCCAGTCAAGAATGTTTGGGAGCAGGCCCCTGCCCATCAGGCTGCTGTTGTTGCAGCTGAATGCAGCCTTTGTGATTAGCCTTCTGGCCTGCCACCAGGCTCCAAAGGGATGACTAGGCTCAGATCTCTCTAAATAGTGTTTGTGTTTCAGTCATCCATAAGGAGGGGTGGGTGGGAAGCTCTACTCAACTCTAAAAACTCACTGGGCCTATGGCTAGTTGTCTAGATGAAAATGAGGCTCAGTCTCACTGTGTGAATATCATTCAGGAGAGCAGAGCCGGGGTGTTGTGAGCAGCACACACTGCCTCTCACCAAGAACAGCATGCAGGAGGCTCTGTTCACAGCATCCTGCAGCAGGCTGGCCTGAGAAGCACATGTCAGAACCATCAACCTATAGGGGAGAAGATGGGTATTGGTGGCAGAGACACAGACACTCCGGGATAGCAACAGCTGAAATGCCTCACTGCTAGGATCACTATTGGCACTTTTCAAAATTCCTTTGAGTTTATTGTGATGGGGGGGGGGGCACACACGACTCATCATTTACTTCACTGAGGCCGACTTGTGGGAAAAGAAATACAATAGAATGACAAAACTGGGCTTTAGCTGGGAGCTGATTTTATTTGTTCGTGGGAACTTGATATGCTTACTTATCATGGTAGTCAGGCATTGTGTGATTTTACTGCGATGTGAATGCCCATGGCTTCCCATCTGGCACCCGTTCTGCCAGAGAGTGAGGAGGCAGTGAAGGAAATTTGACTTAATGGCAGGTGTTACTTGGACGGTTAGAAAGGTACCATTGTCTCCTCTGCCATAAACTGCCCACCTTTCACCTGCTGTCAAATTGCAAATTCACTTACCATTAAAACACTGGCTCATTACTTCATTCATTTAGCAAGAGTTTATTAAATGTCTACTGAGGGTCAGGCACTGGACTACGCACTGGGGATAGAAAAATAAATAACATTTGTCTGACAAGTGTGTATTGAATGTCTGCTCTATGCGAGGTGCTATGTTAAGCTCTGGGGGTGCCACATATTCTACATAGTCTCAAGAAACTGTTTGGACAAGCTAAGTAAACAGACATTTGCCACAGCAAAGATTAACTCTTCCTTTGAAAATCTGAGCAGCTAGGGGAGGTGCCCCGCACAGGCACTTAAGTTAGTTGCCATTTAGCTGAGGATGATGGTACTGGCCCTGGGAAACAGAAGCAGTAGGATCTCGTGTTTGTGGCCAGCCTGAGCTATACAGGTCTAGTCTAAGAGTGAGATCTATCTCAAGCAAAATGAAACAGAACAAAGTTTAGCCCTCACCCACACCATCAAAATTGGTAACCACCTGTGGCTACTGAACATATAAAATGTGACTGGTCTGAATTGAGACATGAAATGCACATTGAATTTCAGTCTTAGTATACAAAATAGAATGTCAATATCTCATCAGTAAGTTCAGTTATACACATTGATACAGTTTGGTATCTGTTGGGTTAAACCAAATCTCAAAAATATTCTTTTTTCTTAAGATGAGAGGCAAGCCTCTCTGCAACCTGATGAAGTAAATATTATTATTTTTTTTTAGCACCAGCTAGCTATTATGGAATGGGATCACAGTGGTACAAAGACCTGCCTAATACCCCAGGTCCAAGATCACACAACTGGACTTTCCCCCATATGAGGCCCTTTGATGATCTGGTGTTAGAAGTTGGGTCTTTAATGAGCAGTTACTTGTTTTGCCTCAACATCTATTGATATTCTCTACAGTAGGCCCAAGAGTATGTTAGAAGCACAAGACTTGGCCAATCATTAATCCATTTTGGAGAGTAGGGTAGCTACATTCTGAAAGTGAGTGTTTATGTCTATGGTCTTCTTAACAACAGCACCCTTGATTTCTCATGTGTTGTGGAAAATAAGCAGCAATGCCTGGCCTCATTAAAACTGGATGTTGCTCTGACTATGTTCTTGTTCATGGGACATAAGCAGAAGTGGTCTATAGTGGTTAATTTTTATTGTCAACTTGACACAAACTGGAGTCACCTGGAAAGAGGGAACTTGGAGTAAGAAAGAGGGAACTTGGACCATCAGACTGGTCCTTGGGGCCAATTCTTGATTCATAATAGATGTAGGAGGGCTCAGCCAGTGTGGGTGGTGCCATTCCCTGTGTAGGTCATCCTTGGTTGTATAAGCCAGAAAGACCAAACAATTAAGAAGTGTCCCTCATGGTTTCTGCCTCAACTACAGCTCTGAATTCCTTCGGTGATGGGCTGTGATCTGGGAAGTGTGAGCCAAATACACTCTTTCCTCCTCAAGTTGCTTTTGGTCACAGTGTTTTATCACAGCAACAGGGAAGTAACTAGAGCTTGGTCTTTGTGAGTTATGGCAAGTGTTCTTTCATTTTTTAAAAATACTTCTTTCTTAAATTTTATGTATGTGTGTCTGTGTGTGTGTTCTTGAGTGCAGGTGCCCATGGAGGCCAGAAGAAGGCCCTAGAATCATTGGACTTGGAATTAAAGGCCTGATGAAAGTGAGTAGCCTGATGTTTTTGCTGAGAACTGAACCTGGGTCATCTGCAAGAGCAGTACATACTCTTAACTGCTGAGCCCTCTCTCTAGCCCCCTGGGAAGTGGTCTTACTTGCTTATTATCCTGTTCTTCCTCCTTATTTCTGAAGTACCCAGAAGTTGAAAACATGTTGAAGATTGCAGAGCAATACATCAAAAGGAGTCTAGGCCTCTGCCACCATAGAGTGTTGTTTCAACCCAGGATCATTACCTGCTGGACTTCTGTATGTGTGAGAAAACTAAACTTCACAATTATGATGAGTTTTCTGCCACTTGTTATGGTTTGGAGGTGGTCTTGTCCCTGAACCCATATGTTCCATACTTGGTTCCCAGTGTGATGACCTTGGTAGTGGTATGAACCCTTAAAGGGGTAGGATCTAGGAAGAGGTGTTTAGATTATTAAGGACACTGCTTTACATAGTTTTCACAGGACTCAGGTTAGTTTCCATTAGAAGAATTGTTAAAAGAGTAGACATGGCTGTCAAGTTATTCAACATTCTTTTTAAAATTAATTAATGTGCAAGTCTGTGTACCTGCTTATCTGTATGTGTGCTGTGTATGTGTAGTGCTTAAAGAGGCCAGAAAATGGCATCAGATCCCCTGGAACAGGAATTACAAGCAGTTATAAACCACCAAATGTGGGTACGGCAAGGGTTCTTAACCACTGAGCCATGTTGACAATCCTACCCAACACCGTTACAAAGACATTTCAAAGAGTGAAGGCTAGAAGGGCAGTCAAGACATACATGATCAAGACCAACAACTAAAGTGTTGACGCCAGGATGAAGATGGGAGACCTTTGTTTTAGAGCCTACCATGTACAATGCCTAGATGCAGACGCTCTTTGGTTTTAGACATTCTTGTGGGAGAGGAGAGGGGATCCGTTGTGACATGTTTGTACTTGCCCCAGTCCACCTCCCCACCCCCAAGGGATTTCCCTGGCAGTCTTTGCTGACCTGAAGGATCCCTAGGCACACCTGTCCGACAGGACAGCTCTGCTCTCTCCCTAGGTCTGAAGTTCACCTCAGCTGTGACTCAGTGTGGGAAAGTAATAATGGACTGGCTCAAGGGCCCATGGGAAAGGGTGGGACAATTACAGCAGTGCACCATCACCCACCTGAGCCAGAATAGCCTGTGTTATGGAGACTATCAGAAAGGTCATTTCAACAGGTCTGAAAACATCTGGCTTGGTCACATGTTGCTAGAGAACTGAACCAAACTGAACTCTGACCACCGATTTTTCTTTTCCTCCTGGGATCTAGAGAGATGGATGTAGATAACAACGTCTCCTATCAGTTCACTCAACTGTCTTGTGCCACCATGTTAGAGACAGACAGATGACTGGGGCAGAGGCCTTCCTCACTTGAGGGGAATTGAGGGGAATACGAGTCCTTCTGCTTTGTAAGCAGGACAGTGTTCCAGTTCTGCCCATCTGGATAAACTTCTGGCTTGACTACAACAATCTGGAAAAGCAGAACCAGCCCAGCCCCTCATTCCTGAGCCAGGAAATTGGACATTAATGTATCAGTAGGTAACAGCGTAGCCATAGTTGCCCATGGAACTAAACTGAGCTTCGGTTGTGGCACCGGGCACACAGAATGTTAAACAACTAAGGAGACAATGCACTTTCTCTGTGCAGGACCTGGGTTTTCTTTTCCTGAAGTGCAGCAGAGCTAAGGAAGTTGGCAGGATGGGTTTTGGGGGTCTCTGAGGCCTCCATGTGACTAACACAGCAGATTTCTCTAATCCTAAGAGGGTAATAGAGCCAAAGCAAGAAAATGATAGGGGAAAGATGCAGGCATTAACCCAGACATTCCTGCATACTTCAAAAAGATAGCCAAAGAAACAGAATCTCAAGTAGTCCACATTGCCTCTGACTCATTAAGTAGCCAAGGTTGGCCTGAAACTTTTGGTCCTTCTGCCTCTATCTGCTGAGTGCTAGGATCACAAACATGTGCCATCATGCCTTGGTTTATAGGATGCTGGGAACGAAACACAGGGCTTTATGCACACTAGGCAAATACTCTACTAACGGAGCTACATCCCCAGCCCGAAGAAATAATTTTCAAGAAAAAGGAAAGCATCAGTGGAACTCCATTCTCTCTGCATGACCCTAATGGAGAGAACCTAACCCTCCAGAGCCTTGGTTTCCTTGGCTGAACGGTGTGGGTATGTCCCGTGAGACTCCAACACCATCAGTACTGAGGAGGCAGGGTAGATATGGCTCTGACACTGATTGCTGGGATTTGAACCTGGTTTAAGTTCAGGTGCTCATGGTGACTTGTTTATCTTCACAGTGCTTCCGTTTCCTCATCTTTAAACCATGGTGAATAAATACCAAGAGCCAAGAACTGTGCACATTGCACAGACAGTGCTCAACAGACTGAGCTGTCATCCTCATCCCATCCCCCTTCACACACAGCAATGATGGTTGCCATGTCTAGAGGACAGTAGGTCTTCAGAGAATGTTTCCCTTCCGTGCTCTTCCGGGAACTCTTCCGGAGTATCTCTGGGATACCCCATTCTTCTAATCTCCAGATTTCTGGGGGTTATTTCTTCAAAATGCAACATCATTTTACACAGATTCAAAGACAGCCACCTGCCTGCAACTAACTCCCCCTTTAATGAAGCAAAGGGAAGAGCAAGAGAAGAACTGGCATCTTACTTACGGCAGTTTCTCATTCATCCAGAGGACAAAGGGCTTCGCCTTGCTCTGCTTCTGTCCTCCTGCAGTATGTGACCTGAAGGCAGGGAGCAGGGAAATGAAAATGAAGACCCACCAGTCCAAGGATTCGTGAATGCCTCAGTGGGTGTGTGATGATTTGAACCCAACGCTTTCAATCTCTGAATACCAGCAGTAACATAATGTATCACCTTGCCTGTTGCCTCTCATCCGGC
>CABHPR010150686.1:29149-46153 GCA_902168415.1 Peromyscus melanophrys | reverse complement strand
ACACACACACACACACACACACACACACACACACACACACACAGGGGGGTGGTAGATTCCCAGCTATAAGTAGTGGCCAGTTCTGCAGTAGCTACAAAGCAGAGGGCAGAAATGAGAATAATAAGAATTAGTAAGAGAAGAACTGTAGATGAGAAATGCCACCTTGCACAGCAAGGCTAACCACTGGGAGTGTAAAGCTGGAAATGCAACTCAGTCAGTAGAGCACTTACCTAAGTAAGCATGAAGCTCAAGGTTCCATCCCCAGCATCACATAAATGAGGTCAATGTCTATAATTACAGCATTTTGGAAGTAGAGGAGGGAACATCAGAAGTTCAAGGCCAACCTGAGCCACATGAGATTCTATCTCAGAAAAAGGGGTAGGGGAGCCAGTTTCTCAACTGGACAGAGAGCCCAGTGGTTATCTAGTGAGGATGCTGTCAATCAGGCACAGTAAACAGTAGTAAGCGACCTATGAAGCACATCATTCCCTTAAGAGGGCTGATTAAGCCATACAACACTGGGAGTTAACTGTCGATGCTGTGGCCAACCCACAAAGGAGCACACAGGGTCTAAGAACACTCCCCAGTTACCTGGCCCAACCAGGTGAGAAGCTTCCAGAGTTGGTTAGAACTATATCAGGATTACACCAAGTCCAGGTTCCGTTCCCCCAGCAGCTCACAGGGCTGGAGAGATGGTGCAGCAATAAGAGCACCTCTTCCAGAGGACCCAGGTTCAGTTCCCACATGGCAGCTCACACCTGTCTGCAACTCCAGTTCCAGGGGGTCTGACATCCTCACAGACACATAGGCAGGCAAAACATCAATGCACACAAAATAAAAATAAGTTATGTATTAAAGAAGAAACATGGGAAGTGTATGTCCAGGGTGAGAGAAGAACCCTTCCAGGGCACTGAAACACCACCAGAACTTTGAAGGAGGGCCAACAGGCCTGACATCCCATGGTGGCTTTGCAACTCAGGAATTTAGCCTGGACACTGCTCACAGGCCCATTCTATCTTCACTGTGAAGAGGCAGCTGACTCATGTCCTCTCAGGGGGCCCTTTCAGCTTGGAAATTCCAGTCTCCAATCACAGCAGTAACTCCACTTGGGAGATGCCAGCACATAACAGACACGGGCACTGGACTAATGCACCAGTGCTCCGTGACGGGGGGGGGAAGCAAATCATTCCCAGTTTTCTCAAAGAATTACCTCTGTGGATGATCAGGGACTTATAGAGACCAAAATGTGACCGAAACTTGGACTCTGTGAGCATGCACCGCTCAGCCCGAATATGCGATTATAACCAGGATTCTTATTCTTTTAAGTATAATAATTATAACTCTAAGCAAACATGGAGACTTCATAATATGGCAGAAGGAAAGCTAAGGGTGAAAATTCTTGCACCTCAATAGTGGAGGCCCCACTTCCCGAAAGGAAGCATTTAGTGCAAACCCTGGGATCTCTAGATAAGTTGGGGCTGGGGCTGCTTCATGCACACAGCTTCCCACACCCTTGTGCTTATGTGCATGTGTGTACACGTTGACACATGTGCATTTCAGAATTCATTATACAGGAATGGCCAGATATAGGTTTACATGTTAGAGCCTGGCTCTTTAAAACGGGAGATAATGACACTGAAATTATTCTAAGCTTTTCAAAGACCTTGCTGACCAAACTGCTGGCTGAGTCTGAATTACATTACCAGAAAGAACTTAATAGCATGCTATTATCGCTTCTCCACACTGACAGGATCTCTGAGCTGAAAAAGACAAACAAGGACCACATTCCACGTCAACACAGTCACCTCTGCTGAGCAGGGACTGCTGCTAATTCCAGGTAAATACTGCCCCAGAGGGGAAAGCCTGGGACCGGTAACTCCACTTGGTCCTTGGCAACTGTTGCTACTGCTGTAGCCTGTCATCTGAGAGGGGGCTCCAGGGAGGCAGCAGAGAGTCCCATGGGGTGAAGGACAGTGGAGAGAGACTGCATTATGGAAACAAAAATAGAATTTCTCAGTTCAACTGAGATAATGGAGGTGAAATTCCTTGTAAACTGTACAATGTTCCACAAATAAGACTGAAGGGCAGGGGCTAGCAGGAATCGGTCCTGTTAGGCACTCCAGTCCATCATGCACAGCTATCCAGGCTGTGCACTATTCAATTTCTGAGTGTGTCATTAATAAAAGGATGAATGGATAGTGAACAAATGGAGTCCCATGGGGGTCAGCTCCGAGGGATACTGGGTAATAATGCTTACAGGGTAGAGCTCAATGGGTGCAATCTCATATTCTGGCCAATGTGTTCCTTTCATAGGAAGCTGTTGTGAAGCTTTTGTGAAGGTCACAGGCATGTTGTAGGTTCAGCAAGGGTCTGGTCAGGATCTGTGATGAGTCTGGTCCAGTACCAGATGCCTTGGAAATGGTGTAGATGAGAAACAGAGCATGAGTCTTGGAACTTGTCTTTATGAACTCATGGTTTATGGTTTCACGAGGGATAAGTTCATTAAAATGTAAAATAAACCCTAATACCAACAAATATAAAGAATCTGTTACAAAGTTCATACTGTAAGCACAGATTTCTGTCCTACTTCACGTATCTGAGCAAATACACTTGAGGAAATTTTATGACAAATTTCCTCATTAATTTCCCCAAATTGAGGAATTTATGTCCAAGATTTATAAACAGATGATTTAAAAAACAGTGTATTTAAAGTTCATAGCTATGAGCTAAGAGATGGCTCAGCAGTCAAGAGCATGTGTTGCTCTTATAGAGGACCCAGGTTCAATTCCCAGCATCCACATGGCAGCTCACAACCATGCATAGCTCCAGTTCCAAGGATCCAACACCCTCTTCAGACCTCCATGGGCACCAGGCATGCATGTGGTACACATACATGCATGCAGGCAAGCACTTACACACATAAGTCTGAAAAAAATTCTAAATCCTGCCAGTGGCCATGTCAGAGGAGCAGCAGGTAGCAATTGAAATTCAAGGTATTAGCCAGCCAGTAGGAAAACTCTCTGATGGGTGAATCTCATTTAGGCAAGGCCACAGGACTACAGACTCA
Organism: Peromyscus melanophrys; assembly: GCA_902168415.1. NCBI lineage: Eukaryota > Metazoa > Chordata > Mammalia > Rodentia > Cricetidae > Peromyscus > Peromyscus melanophrys. The sequence continues at coordinate 43,086 of CABHPR010150686.1, read as the reverse complement.
GTAATGTTTTTTGCTTCTTCTGTGCCTTTACATGTTTGCTGCTACAATCTTTCTCTGATATCAGGCATGGTGTGAGTGATGTAGGGAGACCCCCCACTGCCTGTAATGTAGTGTGTTTATCTCATGAAAACATCCCGATCTACTGGGCATTTTTATCTGTGGATTGTCAAGAAGATGATTCCTCCCTAAGCTGTACTGTCTAATTGATAATAATAATGATAGCTTATATAGAGTTTTGATGAATAAAAATAAGTACAAGGAAATGTTACACAGTTAAGGCCTTTGAGTTTTATAGCTAAAGCATATGAGTTTTATAGATAAGGCCTATGAGTTTCACCTAAGAAACTGCTTTAGATCACGGTTCAGGTTAATTATTAAGGAAAACAATTGGGTACCCAGGAGCCAGGCTGGCTCTAATTCTCTTAATGCTGAAAAATGCAGTCACAGGTTTCAGTGTGCACCATTAGCTGAAACAAAGCTTCAAAATAACTTCAGATTAGGCCAGACGCCTTGCTAATGGTTTTTAAGATAAATAACCCCAGAAAAACAATCTAAAGTTTACAAGAACACATAGCTGAGCTGTCTGATTCATTACACTAGGGTCAAAAATACAAAACAGCCTAATTGTTAATTCCTTGCACCCATTCCTGACCTCAATTTTCTGATATGGGTATGCACCCTGAAGATTTAAAGTTCAACTGACTGACTTTTTTATGTTTAAAAGTTTAGGTTTGTGACTTCTTTAAAATTCCTTATAAGATTACCTCTCAAGATAGATAATAAAGTGATTGATTCTTTCTTTGTAACTGCAATTTGCAGCCTGTTAACAAAAGGATTGGCTGAGAAAATATGCTCCTTGCTTGATCATGATCTATTCATCTGTGACAAGTTACTTAGATACATTGTATGTGGGTTGTCAGGATGACTCTGTTTTTAATCATGTAAGAGAGATTTTTAAAAAACATGTTTTTACCTATAATCATTCACTTAAAAATGGAATGTAACCTCTTTGCCTGAAAGAGTTTGTTGAGGTATATAAGCTGTAGAGGAAAGGAAGAGAATGAAGAATAAAAAAGGAAACCATTAAGAGAGCGTGTGAGTGTCTTTTTCCCCAATCTGCTCATACAGAAGTCTTAGCTTACACTGCCTACTCTGTGGGTTCCTTTCAAGCCCTGAGCTGCCTGGAGGCTGTCCCCCAGGCGGAGATAAAATCCATAGCCCAGTGTCTGATACATGATAAACGTTTCCACAACATTGATTCTTATACAGGATTCCACTTTAGGGTCTGCAGAGATGTCTCAGCAGTGAAGAACCCTAACTGTTCTTACAAAGGACCCAGATTCAGTTCCCAGAGCCAACAGTAAGGAGCTCACAACCACCTAGAACTCCAGTCCTGAGGAATCCAATGCCCTATTCTGGTTTCCACATACATGTGGTGCACACTCACTCATACACACACACTTCTTTTAAAGAACTTTTTTTAAGATCACAACTTTATTTTATAAAGGAGAAAGAGGAGTTCTGTTGTCTTATAATGCCAGAGTGCAGCCACAAGTAGGTAGGTTTGAGACACTGCAGGACCAGGAGCTCAATGGATGTCACCTCCCTCCCTAACATCACCCTTCACAAAAGCTTTCATTGTGGGTAGGAAGAGCTGTCAGCAAGCTAAGATATACTTAGGCTCAGAGGACATTCTTTTCCCTGATAATGGGGATGGAGTCTTAGAGAGGACTCTGATTGGTCCAAACCAGCTCAATCAACCATTTCTTACCCAATCACTGTAGTTTGAATGATGGGATGCTGTGATGGACAAAGCCTGAGTTGTATGTCCCACCCTTAAGCAAAGTAGCTTCACCACACCCTGTGCTGTTTCTATGAACAAAGATAACAGACATAAAGAACGGAGCTGTGAATTTGGAGGTAGTGAGGAGAACCTGGATTTCTTTTGGAAGGAAAAAAAAAACTTCTATGTGTTTAATATGCTAACATAGCATATAGATTCCCTGGGCAACTGGACCTAAAGATTATCCAGCCTGGCACTGCTGACTAGCATTGCAAGCTGGCTGTGACTTGGGGGGCCGTTGGTGAGCAGGCACAGTGCAAAGCAGGAAAACCCACAGGGATAGAGCGATGGCTGTTTAGGAGAAAGTCAGCACGGAGCCTTGTCTGAGGGGGACAGTGGCAAGCAAAAGAAAGGAAGGATTGGGGAACCCTATCCTATTGACAACTTACTTCTGAGGCTCAGAAGTTTCTGGATGAATGAAGGAGGTCCGGTGACAGTGTTCCTCCAAGTGACCATTAGAAATATGCACCAGGGCCCAGCCCAATCATCATCAGATAGGCTTCCTCCAGCAGCTGATGGGAGCAGATGCAGAGACCCACAGCCAACCGTTAGGTGGAGAGCGAGCCCAAATTGGAGATCTCCATAAGGTCCCTCCCCTCAGAGCTCAAGGAAGCCCATGGAAGAAGGGGATGAATTGTAGAAGCCAAGGGGGTCAGACACCAGAAGAACATGGTCCACAGATCAACTAAGCAGGGCTTATAGGGACTCACAGAGACTGAAGCAGCAATCATGGAGCCTGAACGGGCCTGCACTAGGTCCTCTGCAAATAGGTTATGGTTGTTTGTGGTGGTATTGTGTTCCCCAAAATATTGTGCACTCTAGTAAACTTATCTGGGGTCAGAGAACAGAACAGCCACAATATTAAACATAGAGGTTAGGCAGTGGTAGCACAAGCCTTTAATCCTAGCATTCCAGAGGCAGAGATCTGCCTGGATCTCTGTGAGTTCAAGGCCACACTGGAAACAGCCAAGCATGGTGACTCACGCCTTTAATCCCAGGAAGTAATGGCAGGAGGCAGAAAGGTACTTGAGGATGAGGAACTAGAGCCTGGTTAAGCTTTTAGGCTTTTGAGCACAGTTCAGCTGAGAGGCATCCAGTCTGAGGAAACAGGATCAGCAGAGGATCCGGCGAGGTGAGGTAGCTGTGGCTTGTTCTGCTTCTCTGGCCTTCCAGCATTCACCGCAATACCTGGCTCTGGATTTGTTTTTATTAATAAGACCTTTTAAGATTCGTGCTACAATTGTTAGCTTGGTGTTTTTATGGGACTCCTAATAGCGGAAGCAGGGGGTGTCTGTGATGTTCTGCCTGCTCTCGGGAACCTTTTCCTCCGACTTGGTTGCCTCGCTCAGCCCTGATATACTTATGCCTGTTTATGCATATACTAGTCTTATTGTAACGTGTTATGCTCTGTTTGGTTGAAATCCCTGGGAAGCCTGCTCTTTTCTGAAGGGAAATGGAGGAGTAGATCTGGGAGTGAGGGGAGGTACGGAGTACTGGGAGGGGTGGAGGGAGGGGAAACTGTGGTCAGGATGTATGGTATGAGAGAAGAAAAGAACAAAAGAATCGGGTGCCAAGGAAAGAGCCAGGTGAGCTCAAGTGCTCCAGGTCAGGACAGCGTGGGTAGCTGACCTTGTGTCTGCCATTGCCAGAAGGAGATGCCTAGGACATGGTCAGCAATTGCAGGCTGCACAGAGCCTTCCTCCTTAATGCTCCTGCCATTTGTTCATCTCAGAAACATGATGTCGGGAAGAAGAGCTGGAACTGTGGCCTGTAGTTACCAAGCCTTTTTTTTTTTTTTTTTTTTTTTTTTGGTTTTTTGAGACAGGTTTCTCTGTGTAGTTTTGGTGCCTGTCCTGGATCCTGCTCTGTAGCCCAGGCTGGCCTTGAACTCACAGAGATCCCCCTGGCTCTGCCTCCCGAGTGCTGGGATTAAAGATGTGTGCCACCGCCAATCCATCAGTTACCAAGCCTTTAAGTTAGAGCAGAGGAAAGTGAGCAAGGAAACCGAGGGAGTCAGAGAGGATAATCGGGAGCTCATGAGACTCGACATCATTTTAAACCGTGAGCAGCCATCAGTCTGGGGCACGGTGCTTTCTCATTGCTATGGAAAACGTAGCAGGCAAGACAGCAGGACCTGAAATTGGATGGCACAGGGGCCTATTCCAGCCAACCCTAGAGACGTACCCAGCTCTGTGCCCCAGTTTCCCCCTTTGCAATGCACAGCAGCTGTATCCCATCCTTTTCTATTCCTCCAGCACTGGGGACTGAGCCCAGGGCCTCTTACATACAGGTTTATGATAGATCTTCATTTTCAACTTGACTGGCTTTGGAATCACCTAGAATGCACACGCCTCCAGTGAGGTTTAACTGGAAAGACAGCCCACCTCAAGTTTGGGTAGCACCATTCCTGGGGCTGTGGTCCCAGACTGACTAAAAAGGTGAAAAAGGGGTGTTATCTATATGAGTCACGGTTCTCTAGAGGAACAGAGCTGAGAATGGATCTACATAGACAGAAAGGGGGTAAACTAGAGTGGCTTACAGGCTGTGGTCCAGCTAGCCAACAATGCTTGTCTCCCAACGGAAAGCCCAAGAATCCAGAAGTTGTTCAGTCCATGAGGCTGATGTCTCAGCTCGTCTCCAGTACACGTCAGAATCCCGGAATCCCAAAGAAGTAGGCTCTAACGTCAGTGAAACAAGAGCGGGGGCAAGCAGGCTAAGAGCAAACACATCATTCTTCCACGTTCCTCGTAGAGGCTGCCACGAGGCGTAGCCTAGATAAGGTGGATCTTCCCAACTAAAGGATCGGAAATTTAGGGAAGGCATTCCCACTTCAAATAAGTCAATCAAGAAGAATCCCTTACATGTGTACCCAGTCGCTTGGGTTTTAGTTAATTCCAGATGTAGTCAATTTGACAACCAAGAATAGCCCTCAAACCACCATTCACCTCTTCCTGCCTATGGATGTAATGTGAACAGTTCCCTCGCAATCCTTCTTGCCATGGTGGACTGAACCCCTAGACTGTGAACCCAAATAAATCTTTCATAAGTGGGGGGTGAAGGAAGTCCTGAGTGGAAAAAGGCCATGTCAAGAACCCCAAAGCCTCTGACCTATAGGGAAATAGCAGAGCCTTCCCCAGGCTAGACTCAGGGAAATGGCAGGGCCTTCCTGCTGCAAATATTGACCGTGTGTGCATAAAATGTCCACCATAGCTTTCTCACCTCAGATATTTACAAACCTAAAGACTACTCCCCTATAAAGACTATTTCTACAAGTGTTATGGAAATGTACCTTCTTGATCCATCTGTATACCATAATCTGCCTCCTTGTTTATCTGAATTAATAAATAAGCCCACCTCCTGGTTCAGCTGTTTGCAATCACCCAGCCTCTCTGTTCAACTGTACAAAAGAAACACACTGAACTGTGGGCTGCCGTGGTTTCTCCACCAAAGAGCCCAGACCACTCAATCCCAGCGTATGTCCATCTGTTTGTCTTGTCTTCATTCTCTCCCTGGCCCCATCAGGTCAAGTCCCTGAAGCCATGCAAGGACATGGAAAAGTGGCACCTGAACAGGGGCAGGAAGATGGACACTGGCTATGAAGAATTCTCATTGGTCAGATGAGGGAATGTTCCCAAGAGATGCATGTTCATCTGGGTTTTAAAAAAAATAGTGAACAAGGAAGAAACAAAAGTAAAGAAAGAAGGTAAAAGAACAAATAAAGGGGTGTACAGTTCTAAGAAGTAATTAGATGTTGGTGCTTTGGGGGAGGTTTGGGGAAACCCCAGAAGTGAGCTAGAGGCATTGCGGCTTCATTGGTTCTTGGACTGTGTTTGGGAGGCATGCCCTTGGTTTAAGGAAAGGGGTAAGAAATTGGGCTAAAAAATAAAAAATCTGAGGAATGGATACACAGCCAAGGGACTCAAACATGTTCCCATTTTTGCTTTCAGCTTAACAGCCTTCATGTTACATATAGTGGGGGGGGGGAGCCATACAGGTGATAGATGCAAGGGACATGTAATAATATATGCAGCAGGCTGGCTCAAGCTAGCTCTTGTGGGCTGCAGCGGCAGGTGCCAAGGAAAGAAAGCAATCAATAGTCCTACCCAGCTGTAATGCCTATGAACCACAACAATGACCAGCATGGCCAGACATCCCTAAAGGTAACAATAGTGGCACTTACGTATTAGTGGTAACCAACAGCTATCTAATTGGAATTAAGGCCCACTTAACAGGAGGGAAATTATGTCTGGTCCTGGAAACCTAGTCAACTACCCAGGATTAGTAAGGCCATGGATCATAAAGAAGAACCTCCTAATGTCACTTTTCTAAACAGTCTAATGCCTATCTGCATTCTGAGTGTTTATCATTATACCCACAGAAAGTGCAGCTCGCGCCCCCTCATCAAAGAAGCTTCTTTTTACAGCATACAGAAAGGCACAACTGGTCAAAATTCAGGGCACTGTCGGTGGGGTTCCCAGCCCCATTCAATACATCTACAGCACACCTCCTGCACCCAAGGCTCAGGGAATATTGGAGAAGAGGGACAAAAAGATTTTAAGAGCCAGGAAGTCAAGTGTAAGATGGTTTCTTCTAGATATGACAGGGAATCTCAACAATATGGCCGACTAAACAAGAGCTGAACAAGTCGAACAGAAGTTGACATACCAGCACAAATTGGGGAAACCTCAGGGGAAATCACTCTTAGGTGAAGAACTACAGGCAGCTAACAACAGCTGAGAGAGGGAGAATTAGTCTTCTCCAGGGATGAAGACTGGCTAATTAGTTATCTAATACCAAGTGTTAAGACCTAAAAACAGATACTATGAGTAACACTAAACAGACCCAGCAGTTTGTATTTATAGATTTATAAATATGTAAATATATATTATTATATATTTAAATATATTCAAAATATGTATAGTACACCATGTATAGTATAAAATATAAAATTATAAAATATATAAAGAAAAGGGAGTCATGAATTTGAGAGGGCATGGGGGGCACAGGAAGAGTGGGAGAGAGTGGCAGGGGGTTATATTTTAATTTTTGAAAAAATTAGCCACTAAAAAAAAAATAAAAGTTTTTCTTAAGTTTTAGGTTTTCATTTGATCCCATTGAATTTATTTCTGTATAGGATGAGAGATAAAAATCTTATTTCTCATCTCTCATATGTGGATATCCAGTTTTCCCAGCACAACTTGTTAAAGAGGTTTTCTTTTCTCCAATTCATGTGTTTGTCAAGAATCAGTGGTTACAGCTTTATAGATTTAATTCTGGGTGTTCTATTCTTTACCATTGGCCTCTGTGTCTGTTTGTCATGCCAGTACTGTTTATTTTTGTTACTATGTCTTTGTAGTATAATTTAAAACCCGGTATTGTGACGTCACCACCGTTACCCTTTTTCTCTGGACTGCTTTGGTTATTTGGGGTCCTTGGTAGTTCTATATGAATTGTTGGATTATTTTGTGGTTCTATGAAGAGAGTCATTGGACTTTTGATGGGGACTGCATTGAACTTGTGGATTGCTTTGGATAATATGGCCATTTTCATTGTACTTATTCTGCCAGTCCATGAATATATGAGGTCTCTCCATCTTTTGCTGTATTCAAGCTCTTTATTCACAGTCTTACAGTTTTAATTATAAGAGCTCTTTTACCTCCTTGATTGGGTTTATTTCCAGGTTTTGTGTTTGGGTCTACTATGAACAGGATTATTTTCTAGGTTTCTTGCTCAGGATGCTCATTATTGGTATGTAAAAAAGGTGACTGATTTCTGTGTACTTAGTTTATGGTCTATTACTTTGGAGGAAGCATCACATATCAGATCTAAGAGATTTTTTGTGAAGACTTGGTGTCTTTGAAGCTCATATGATCTACAAATAGATACAATTTGACTTCTCCATTTCCTATTTGTACTCCTTTTATTTCTTTCTCTTACCTTTTTTCTCTGGCATTATATCAAATAGAGTAGAGAACGCTGAAGTCCATGTCTCATTTAGAGACATGCTTTCAGTTTATAATACAGTGTTTTACCCAGAATCCCCCAAAGACCACCAAGAGATCAAATCCAATGCAAAAGCAAAGAGTCTTTTTACTATGAGTTAACTTGGGATTCTCCGTCCATCTGATGCAACAGCAGAGCAGGAGAGACCCTGAATAGCAATGGAGCAGGGTTTCATTCATTCATGGAATAGCAATGTCGCAGGAGGACTTGGGGTCTACAGATCACATAGGAACAGACTCAGGATTAGTTTATGCAAGTGACAATCATATTAGTAACTTTTAATTGGCTAGGGTTAGTTGGGGGTTATAGTTACCATTTGAGGACAGGCCTGGACAAGTCTCAGGATTTGTTCTTGAGCTGCCATAGAGGCTGGCTAGCCTAGCATGTAATGACTGCGGGGGCTAACTCAGTGGCCCAGGCTCTGTCCTTGACTCATATGCGAAGCTCTAAGTTGGTGAGGGGTCCCAGACAGTAAATAATTGGCTGAACCTTGAGTGGTCAGAGTATGTGCAGAAAGGGAGCTACTGCAAGGACTATGTCTTTTGTTCATGGCCCTCCCAGAAACTGCTTGCTCAAGTTTCAGGAAACTGAAATTGAGAGCTGATCTCTGAGAGAAGACTGAGAAGTCTGTTTTGGCTTCTGCTTGGTCCTTTCAACAGCACATTGGTAAATTGCCAGGTGGTGTTTAAAGCTGGTTCTGGAGGCAGGTTTACTCTCCCCTTCCTACTTTAGGCCCAAACATGTTTATTCAAGTGTCCTCCAAACCCAGGGAAAGTTATCCCTCTAGCCCTATGACAGGAACAGGAGAGAAGGTGGGGACCAAAAAACAGCCCAAGAATAAAAACATGGTGTCCTTGAAAACAGTTGAAAGGTAAACCATTTTCAACAGAAGTTACTATTGTTTTTCCCATGGTAGAAAAATGCATGCAGTGGAAACTGGATGCCAGAAGTTCATTCATATGGAGAAAACTCTCGGTTGGGCATTTCAGCCAATTGCCTCAACTCAGCTTCCCTAGCTGACTTCTCCTGGCTGTGGTGAGCACTAAAATTTGACAATGTTGGCTTTACTTGCCCTCTCTCAATGCAGCTACTTCTGTCATCTGTTAGATGTTGTGGGTACCAACTTTGATCTTTTGTTATCTAATCTGCTACAGCTTGCTACATGATTAGTAAAATCATTCATTCAAAATCAAACATGAAGCTATCATGAATCATTCTCCAGACCATATTAGAACACAATTCCCTTCCCCACCCCCATTCAGTACAGTATTGATTATTGGTTTATCTTACATACCATTTGTTAAGGTGTGGATGGGTCTTCTATCCCTAGTTTTTGCTGGGTTTTCGCCATGGAGGGATGATGGATTTTTTTCCAAACGCTTTTTCTATCTATTTAGAAATCATGTGGGTTTTGTCCCTAATTATATTTATATGCTACTTGACATTTGTTGATTTACATATTCTAAACCACCTTTACATCCCTGCAATGAAAACAGTTTGAACATGGCCTGTAATCTTTTAAATGTGTTGTTAAATTTGATTTTCCAAATACTTTACTAAAGAATTTTGTGTCTGTATTCGTCAATGAAATTGTTCTATAGTTTCTCTTTTTTGGGGTATACATATCTAGCTTTGGTATTGAGGAAGTACTGGCTCTGTAGAATGAATCTGGAAGCTCCCCTTCTCTTTCTATTTTATGGAATATTCTGAGGAGCACTGGTACTGGCTCTTTAAAGACTTGGTAGAGAGCTGGGTGGTTGTAGCACACGCTTTTAATCCCAGCACTAAGGAGGCAGAGGCAGGTGGATCTCTAAGTTTGAGGTCAGCCTGGTCTACAGAGAGTTCCAGGACAGCCAGAGCTACACAGAGAAACACTGTCTCAAAAAAAAATAGATAAAAATAAATAAAGACTTGGTAGAATTTATCAGTGAACATATCTGATTTGGGGCTTTATCCATTCTAATTCCCAATTAATTAGAATGTAAGTTTTCATAATATTTTCTAATTATCCTCTGGGTTTCATTGATATCTAGTCTAAGAGAATGGTTCAGTAGTGAGCACTAAAGTAAGTGACTATTACTGTATCTGGACCTAACTGTCCCTTTATAGCTAGTGTTTGTTTTATGAGTGTCACCAATGTTTACTCTGTATATCATTATAGAATATTATTTTAAGATGTGTTACTTTTGTTTATGTTGCATTTATTTAATCTGTGAAGCTGTGTTCCTTTGCCTGTCTAAAACACCTGATGGTCAAATAAAGGATGGGATGGCCCATATTGAGGCAGGAGAGAAAAATAGGTGGGGCTGGCAGGCAAAGAGTCTAAATAGAAGGAGAAGTCTGGGAGGAGGAGAAGTAGCCAGAGAAGGAGGAGAACTCCAGGGGTCAGCCACCCAGCTACACAGCAAGCCATGGAATAAGAGTAAGATTTACAGAAGTAAGAGAAAAGGAAATGTCCAGAGGCAAAAGGTAGATAGGATAATTTAAAGTTAAGAAAAGCTGGCTAGAAACTAAGCCAAGCTAAGGCTGGGAATTCATAATTAAGAGTAAACCTCCATGTGTGGTTTATTTGGGAGCTGGGTAGCAGGTCCCCAAAAAAGAGCAAAAATAAATAACAGTATATATATATAATATATATATATTATAACAGTATATATTTTATCTTCTTGATAGATTTCTTTTATTAATATGCAATAGCCCTATCCGTTTCTTATCATTTTGACTTGATGTCTCTTTGTCATATATGAGTATAGCTATTCCTACTTGCTTGCAGATTCTATTTTCCTGGAATATCATGTTCCATCTGTTCATTTTTGGCTTGTACCTTTGCCTCACAGGTGAGTTTTTTTTTTTCAAGATAGCAAACCATCTTGTCTTTAAAACACCTGTTCAGTCAATCCACATCTTTCAATTGGAGAGTTGTGCCCATTTACAATTGGTGTTATCATTGAATGTCATGCATACTAATTTCTCCCCTCTTTATCTTAGAGGCTTTGCTGGTTTACTGAGTCAGTAACATCTGTTTCTTTCCTAGTTCTCATTTGTTTATCCTAATGAGATTAACTTTCACTATTTCCAAACACTCATGCTTCTGTGTGTAGCATTCTTTTAAGTGTCTTCTGCCAGTGGTCATGGCTGTGCCAGAGGAAGAGCAGGTGGCGATTGAAGTTCAGCTGTCAGTCCACCAGAAGAAAAACTGATGGGTATGTCTCCTTTAAGCAAGGCTTATGAGAACACAGACTCCAGAATGTCTTTTGCTTCTGCTGTGCCTTGGCATGCTTGCTGTTGCTGTCTTCCTCTGATAGCTGACACTGGTTGAATTGGGTGTGAAGAAATTCCCTACTGCCTGTAAGGTATGTGTTTATCTCATGGAAACATCCCAACCCCTGGGCACTTGTATCTGTGGATTGTCAGGAAGATGCTGTATAATTTTCACACGTCAGGGCCTATTGAGTTCCACTAAGAAGCTGTTTCTGATCACAGCTCAAACTAATGATAAACTCAGAGCCAGAATAGCTGGAATTCCTTTAATTTTATGGCTGAACACCACTAACTGATACAAAGCTTCAAAACAACTTTAGATTAGACCAGATGCCTTGCTAGTGGTTTTTAAGATAAACATTCCCAGTCTTTAGTTCACAAGGACACAGAGCTGCGCTGTCTGGCTAGGTTGTAAATACAAAAACAGCCTAATTATTGCTAGCTGGCAAATGATTAAGTCCTTGCCCCCACTCCTGACCTCAATTTGTGAAAATAAATTCTGACTAGTCAAGGCTACAGAAAATAATTTGACTCTGTAGCCCCAAATGAGAGCTGCAGGTAACCCTCTTGGATAACCAGAGATATGGAATGTACTTTTTATGACTTTTGTGTTGCCTGAGAGATGCTGTTAGAGTATTTAAGTGGAGGAGGGAAAGGGAACAAGGAGCACATGAGAGAGCAGCATGATGAGAACAACTGGAGAGAATAAAGAAAAGAAACCATCCAGAGAGTGCATGAGGTTTTTCATTCTTCCCTAACCCCTCAGATAGAAAAGTCATAGCTTCGCCACGCTGTGGATTTCCCTTTGAGCCCTGAGTGCTGCCTTAGAGGCTAGACAGTGCCAGTCTTCCCCAGCACTGACTTAATGGTTTACATATGCTTATCATGGAGGGTCAGCATTTCACCTTCAATTCTTAAAGGATCACCCTGTTGAAAGGTCACTTAGCATGGCATTTGTTTCAGAGCTTCAGCCATGTTAGTCTGTGTTGTCCTAGCTGCTGGGGTGTCTATTGTGAGGTCTGCAGGTATTCTGATAGGGTTACCTCTTAAGTAACTTGGCGCTTTTCTCTTGCAGCTTCCAAGATTATGTCTTTGGTCTGTACTCTTAGCATTTTACCTATGAGATGGAGAGGGGTTTTTTAGTATTTATTTTTTATGGTCACATTTACTTAGGTTTGAAATGTCTCCTGCATTTAGGTGTCCCTATCCTACCCTGGACTTGAGGGATTTTCTGCTACAGATTTTATTCAATAGCTTTTCCCGTGTCTTTAGTTTTATCTCTGTTTCCTTTTGTACATCACAGGTTCACTAGTTTTGTCTTTTAATCACATCTCAGAGATCTTAAATATGTAGGCATATTTGATTTTTTTCTTTTACTTCTGACTGTAAGTATTCCTCACAATTGGTCTAGTCTATTAGTAATGGTTCTCTTTCCACTTTTAAATGTTATTTATTCAGCTTTTTATTTCCAATATTTTTTTCACATCTCTATTTTTGCTGAATTTCTCATCCACGTTGTTAAACTTCTTGTCCAAGGCTTGGGTTGACTTTTTAAATTCACTTATATTTATTGAGTTATCTTTGAAGTGATTGATATTTTAGGATTAGTTTTGAATTCTTTATTTAGCATTTCATTCATTTCCATACATTTGGATTCAGTTATTGAACATTCATGAACCTTTGCAGAAATTCCAGTGCCTTCATTTTCCATATTTCTATTTCTTTTTTTTTTCTGAGACAGGGTTTCTCTGTGTAGCTTTGGCATCTTTCCTGGAACTCACTCTGTAGCCCAGGCTGGCCTCGAACTCACAGAGATCCACCTGCCTCTGCCTCCCGAGTGCTGGGATTAAAGGTGTGTGCCACCACCACCCGGCTCATATTTCTATTTCTATGCTGCAATTTGCACATCTGATTGCCCATATTTTTTCTAGTCAATGGTCCAATCTAGGATTCCATACTATGCTTAACTTCCAATGTGTGATACATTCTGTCTTTCTTTGATGTTCAAATCTTTCCTGGCTTGAACACTTTAAAGAATATTATCACTACTACTACAAGAATGTGCTCAATTTGAGCCCACGATGTTTCCTCATGACTAAATTGACATTGTGCATTTTGGGTAATAACATCTCAAAATCAGTGTTGTGTCTTTCTATGGACATCCCTATCAAAAGGCACATTGTGTACATATGTCTCATTACTGGTGACATGGTGATGTTAACCTAAACCACTAGGCTAACACAATGAGCTTCGGTGCTAACATAGCTTTTTTAATTTTTTAAAAATGTTTTATAAGATACCTTGAAAATATTCAAATATCTACTTTTCCCCTCATGCATTCCCCGAGGTTAACACCCACTGAAGATCCCTGCCTTCAACAATTGCTACTATTAGCCAAATGGTGATTTTTCTTTTTTAAAATGTATAAATTTTACATAATTTTTACAAATTTATGGGACTACACCTGGATAAAGGCATAGAATATTACGTGTGCTCCAGAAGCTTCCCTTGCACTCCTGCCCAAACAACTGTCCCCTTCTCCTCTTCCCAAGGTACCTGCTGTTTTGACTAATGTCTCCATACACTGGTATTCTTCCATCTTTTCTCTCAGTTCACATTGTTTGTAAGATTATCCATGTTGTTAGGCACCCACTGTCCATTGCCAAATGGTGATTTCTTTTTTATTTCCATCATTCCGTCTACATCCATGTCCAAGTTGCTTCTGGCCACTGTAGTAGAATATCATGGACTGGATGGTTAAAGAAGCCATTCACGTCGAGCGGTGGTGGCGCATGCCTTTAATCCCAGCACTTGGGAGGCAGAGTCAGGC
>CABHPR010150686.1:0-29049 GCA_902168415.1 Peromyscus melanophrys | reverse complement strand
AAAAAAAAAAAAAAAAAAAAAAAAAAAAAAAAAAAAAAAAGGAAGCCATTCACTTCTCACAGTTCTTGTGGCTCAAAAGCCCAAGATCAAGGCACAGACAGACCTTGGGTGTGGTGGGGACTTTCCTGGTATGTAGACAACAGTTTTCATATTGTATCCTCACGTGGCAGAGTAGAGAAAAGCATCTTTGGTCTCTCTTACACAGGCAGGAATTCCGACATTGGGCTCTACCCTCGTGACTTCATATAAATGTGATCACCTCCCAAAGGCCCCATCTCTGAACACCATCCCATGAATGTTAGGTCTCAACATTAAATTTTAAAATGACACAAACCTAGAGTACATAACAATTAAAATTCTATCAGAAGCTTTTCTCATTTATTTGTTCAATCAATTATTTATGACAGCCTGAAATCACTATTCTCCTGCTTCAGCCTTTAAAGAGCTAGGATTATAGACTAAAGTTTCGTTGCTTCTAGGCCTCCTTAACATGATTAAGAATTCTGTGTGCATAAATGCATATGCATAGATTAACCTACCTATCTACTTAAGTATTAACTGTTAATTACATTGACACCTCTAATCAATTACAGGGTTCATTTTTAATATCCACCTTGCCTCATTTGTAACATCCTTCTCTGACAATGAGAAACCTGACTCTCTTTACCCACAAAGTGTTTACTTATTCAATCGTAATGACCTCAGCATTGCTAATCCAAACTCCCTATGTAAAATTAAGTTACTGAATAGAGCACAATGTTTATGTATAGTTCTTTATCTGTGGCTTTAAGATACATCATTCATTTGTTCCTAACCCTTCCCCCCTCTGTCCACCACCCTTCAGTGTGGTTGTATTATTTGGTTGTAGAGTAAGATTCACTTGTTGCTGTCCGTATCCCACCTTGACTTCCTCCACATTCTAGCTGGCTGGAATTATTTGGGGCTATATGAAATGTTGACATGATCCCCCAAACCAGGGCTCTACAGACAGGTCCAAGTTCTGCCAGGTTTCGTTCCTAGCTTTTGAATTTTTATTTGTACGTCTGGTGGGGAGTTTTATTCCCCCATGCTGGACTGAGCCTGTTTCATTCAGTGTGGAGAAGCATCTTACAGATTTCTTCTGCCTCGTGGTGCTTTATTAGAGTTATTTTTATCCGTTGAGGCACGCTGGGTGGAGTTTGCTAGTTCTGATAATTAATTAATTAATTTAATTGTGTGAGTTTATTCACTGTCCCCTGTTCATTTTGGGAATCTTGGTACCATTCAACAGATTGCTAGTTCAATGGAGCCTTTTGTCTGCCAGTGCATATAGCAAAGCGCAGGTGGCGGTCGGGGTTACACGCTCTCTGATTGGGGCTCTCTTTTGTTTGGTGGGATATTGAATAACCCCTTCTTGTTTATTACCTCTTCTACCCCTGCAGCTCTCCCTTCCATTTTCCAACACGATGGCGGCTTCCCATAGTCCACATCCTCAGTGTCCCCTGAAGATGGATGATACCAAATTTTCAAAATAACTCAAAAGTAAAACAAAAGGTAAAAATCCCAATGAGCCTCCTCACACGTGCAGCCTTAGCCCACGGGTGTCCTTGGGAATGCCAGCAGGTCTAGGAAGACTGGGGGACACAAAAAAAGGGACAGCTATCCAGAGAGCTCAGATCTGTCCAAAACAAGCCTGAAAGGGTAAGACCCAAGCAGAGCATGGCTTCTAGTGGAGAAGGGGGTGAGAAGGAAGTGGGAGATGGCAGTTGGCAGCTGAAACTCCCACAAGCCAAAACCATCTTAAATACTTCACTGTAGCATCTAACAAAGGGGAGACTTTATCCATTTGTGTCAGACTAATAGCTTTTCATTATTCTGTGATGCAATTCATCCACCCTCACCATTTCCTTTCCCATTTGCCTCTTCCCCAGGCCAGCAACCAAACCAGACTTTCCATCACATTCACCTCAGGGAAGAGATGAGATGCAGGAGTCAAGGTAGAACGGTGGGGAGCAGTCATTGGCATTTGGTATCAAAATGCCGGGTGCCCGGGTCTTTCTTAAGAGAATGGAATGTTCACATAATATAAGCAGAGAGTCAAGAAAAAAACGTAAGGGTAACGTTCCCTTCTACCTACCTCTTCTACCACCACCTCATTCCAGTTTGAACTGAATGTAAATAGATGATAGAGATACGTAGATGATTGACAGGTAATAGGAAGATATGATAGACAGATGATAGACCTGTTTAGACTTCTGACTATAGACCAGGCCCTTGGATAACAAATAGTCACACAGTTCAGATGGGTTTGGGATCTCAGAGCCTCACCATGACCAGCATGACTCAGGCATGGTAGGTCCTGGGATTGCTGTGCACAAAAGTCATGATTTACCTGAAAACACTGAATGGAGAGAAATGAGAACTGCCACCCCCATGCACGGTGTTAAAGGTTTACCATGGCAATTCTCCAGGATAGGTAAAGGGTAACTCCAAGTGATGGAGGACCAGACTTCAGCAGCAGATGCTTTCACAGCTGGGAGCATCAAGAGCAAGACCCGTCTCCAAGGAAACTCTGGATAAACTGTCATCCAAGAAACGAGCCGGCAGAAAAGGTGATGATGAAAACTCCCAGCTCAACAGGCTTGTGTGGAGATCCAAGGGCCTCTCTGGAGGACCTCTACCTCTCTGCAAGGTAGTGGAACCCAGGAAGAGGACACTGGAAAGAAATGCTTCTGGTAAAAAGGCAGTGATGTTTATGTTGTGGAGCCTGAGCAGGAAGGGAGACACCCGTGGAAGGGCCAGAGCTCATGGGGTTCTCAGTCTGTTGAGGAGCCTCGTCAGACCCAACAGCAGTGACAACGCAGTTGACGGATACTCTTCCTCTTTCCCCAGCCACCAATCCTCCTCACGGTTTTGAATGCCTAAGAGCTACCTTCTTAGGTTTTGTTGAGAGCAGAGGGCAAAGGACATGGAGGAAGGCAGAGGCAAATGGTGAGGCTGGGGTAGAACGTGCAGAATTAAGTGCTCTCCATTGTTTGAGTGAGCTTGGTCCCAGGGAGCCTTCTGACTCCCAAGCAGACCATGCTACCACCACCCCTGGCAAAGTGGACAGACCTCCACTGGGTGTGCTCTGAAATAGGAATGGTACGGCTTGTACCATGGAGTGTGCCGACAATGCAGTAAGAGCACAAGTCTGCCTTTTTCGCCCCATATTTCATCTTTGTTTTTACCTGAGTCTCCTTCCTTCATGGAGCCAGCTCTTCAAGGGTGGACACAACAACACAAATAAGTGTTGTTTTGTCACTCAATAAAAGCCTAGAACACGTACGTCATCTTTCTTACCACATCCAAACTCACCCAAACTTCAGTGAGCTACTTAGTACATGTACTACCAGAAGAAATAAGACATTCCCTACCCTCAGATGAGAACACAGGACAGGGAAGTGATTCCCCAGAGCAATCAGGCAGGAACTGTTCCAACCTGGGAAGCCATGACAGGGCAATCTCTTTGCCAAGCACCGTGAGCAAAGCTCAGGAACATGGTTTGAATGTTTGTGTCCCCATCCCACCCCCTCCCCCCAAAAAATTTAATGTTAAAGTCCTAACTCCCAATATGGCTGCCTAAAAAGTGGAGGCTGCTCCACCCTCATGACTGAGATTCATATCTTTATAAAAGAGACCTCAGAGCAAGTTATAACGACACATATCTGTAATCCCAGCAGTAGGAAGGATTGGCTTCCAGACTAGCATAGGAAAGAAGGAGAGGGATGGACAAGGGAAAGAGAAAAAGAGCACTTGACTCCTAACATAAGAAAACAAGAAAGCAGAACTCATAGATGAGAATCAGAATCTACCAGCAAATGAGCCCTCACCTGATCTTGGGCTTCTCAGGCTCCAGAACTGTGAGAAATAAGTGTCTATGTCATTTCAGCCATTCCGTTTCTGGTACTTTGTTGTCATATCCCAAACACACCAAGATTCAGCACTCGGTAACTTCACTCTGGGGCTGACAACCTCACCTACCACCTGACGGCTTCAAAACACTTCCGACAGGCCAGTGACACCAACACCAGCCAGAAGGCGGTGGATGAAAAAGACTCTCGGGTGAAACAGGGATCCAAATGCATGTTCAGGTTGGGGGAACAAAGACAGAGGGTGCAGTGTGGTGGTGGGAAGAGATGAGAGGTTAGGAGACGGAAGACTAGAGAAGAGACCCAGGGCACCTGGGGTAGCAAATGGTCGTTGTATATATTAATTTTTGTTGGGGGGGTTGTTTTGGTTTTTTTGTTTGGTTTGGTTTGGTTTGGTTTGGTTTTTGGTTTTTTTGAGACAGGGTTTTTTTGTACAGTCCTGGCTGTCTTGGAACTTGCTCTGTAGACCAGGCTGGCCTTGAACTCAGAGATCCACCTGCCTCTACCTCCTTAGTGCTAGAATTAAAGGCGTGCGCCACCACTGCCAACAGTTAGTTTTTGTTTTAAATCTTGGGATAACATCTCACCATTTTACCCAGGATGGGTTTGAACTCCAGCCTCAAGTGGCCCTCTTGCCTCAATGCCCTGCGTAGTTGGGGCTACAGGTACAGCCATCACACCCAGCTTGTGTCTATTAATATTTTAGTTAATTATTTGAGTCCGTGAAAGTGAAGACCAGGAAGACCTGGATAATATCATATAATATCTGCTGCCAAGACCAGCCTGCCCAATCCCAGAGCGTGGTCCACTTGAGGGTACAAACATTCAGAGGTGACCTCTAAGTCCAGCAGGATCTTCCCAGCTCCCTCCTTCCCCACCAAATCCTTGACTACAGCCAGTTGTCCCTAGATGGCTTTTCTCGACAACCCCACCTCTCCCCACTCTCCCTTCCCATGAGAAATTGACCAATTCCTACTTTATTCCTAACACAAAGTAGGCGCTCAATAATTGTGTGCCAAATAATGAAAGTGTTGTGCTAGCAGGGTTGGATCAATTAGTGATTATAATTGAAGTTGAATGTAATTAATTATATAATTTGGAGCTGTTCAAGTTTAATTCCATTCAATTGCATCATGAAAACAAGGCATGAGGAAAGACTGGGAATAAAAGGAAAAGAGCCACGTGCGAAGCTGCCATATATAGAGGACACACATTTGAGCTGGGTGCTTGGCTGAGGTCAGGATATTAGAGCAAAAATACCATAGACTGAGTAGAAGAAACAGACGTGTGCGTCTCATGATTTTGAAGGCTAGGAGGACCAAGATCAAGGCATTAGCAGAGCTAGGGGAACTTGTCCCCTGACTTACAGCCACTTTCTCCTGTGCCCTTACAAGGCTAAGAGAACTCACCTCTTCCTTTTTCTAAGGGCACCAATCCTATCGACAGGCTCTACATTTATGACCTAATCATTATACCCCCAAGAACTCACATCCAACCACCATCCCATTGCTGATTTAGATTTCAACATATGTAATTGGGGCCAGGGGCATTCAGTCCATGACACAAAAGTTTTTTTAATAGCCATAAAAATACTTAACAATTAACAACTGGAAAAAATCAGAGTTACAAAACTAGTAGGTTCTGATCCTGGTTCCCATTTGGAGTCAGAGTCCCATTTAGAGTGCTTCTGTCTGGTACCTATGCTGTACATCAGGGCTGCATCTTGGCAATGAATGCTACTCTGTTTTGACCTGTTTCCACAGCTGTGTGTTTTCGGTTTTTCATGGTACCTACATCTCCTCTCCACTCTCCCAAACTGCGAAAGTTTTAGGACTAAAAGAATCCTTAGTGGCTTTTAGCCTAATAAGACCCAGGACAACCTTTTTACAGCATATGTTCTGTAATGTCCCCTCACCATCCTGAAGTGAAATTTATAAAAATTATGAACCACCCACTCACATAATTTCAAAAGTCATATTAATACAGATGAGGTGTACCGGTATTCAAATGTAGGTTCCATGCAGCCATTAGTCTCCCAAAACAGTGAGCAATGATCCCCAAAGAAACAAACCAGCCCTCCACCCTCGTACTCATTAAATTCCTAGAAAACTCAACAGGTATTAAAGCCATGCAGAGAATGTTTTGCCTGTAAGTTTAAAACAGAGTTAGGTAGAAACAGGACTTTTGCTACAGGAGTATGCTAAGTGGCATCTGGGAATCACGCTTGTCATAGAAAAATCATTTGTTGAATGAGTCCAAACTGACCACAGAAAAACATCTGGCACTGGTGACCTCTGACGTGTCAAGGCCAGTAGCGATTGCAAATAATTGTGGTAGACAAACATGTGCACACACATCTCCAGAAAGCCCCTGAGGGGGTCCCCAGCTCCACTGAGAGCCACTGATGTAATGTGGGCTCCTCGTTTGACAGGTAAGAAACCAAAGGAAGGTTGGGGCACAGATTTTCCCTAGTTGCCAGTTGACCAATACCCACGAGTTTCAACTTCCATCAGTGAGCATCCTCAGCCCCTCAACTGCAGCAAGTGGGCTCTTCAGAACTCCTTTGGGCTCCAGGGCCAGTGACTCAGGATGCTGTCTTACATACAGTACTACTGCTGTGAAAAAAATATACCATCCCAAAATCAACTTGGGGTGGAAAGGTTTTATTTCGGCCTACTGTTTCATGTCACAGTCCATCATTGACAGGATTCAGGGCAGAACCTGGAGGCAGCAGCTGAAGCAGAAGCCATGGAGGAAGGCTGATTCCTAGCTTGCTCCTCAAGGCTTGCTCAGCCTGCTTTGTTATAGACCCCAGGACCACCAGCTCAGGGAGCACAGCACTGTAGTGGGTAGCTGTTCCAGCTTTGACCTGGAAGTACTAACCCCATTGAGGCTTCCAGTAACTGTCACGCCTACGAGGTGGGCCGAAACAGGAGACCTTAAGACCTGAGGTCCGGATGTGCCGGCTCTCTTGGTTCCTGGATCCTGGACGCTGGAGGTAGACCAAGCAGAGTTCTCCAGAGAACACTGCTGGACTGCACTTCACCTCTCCCGGACCCTGTAACCTGTCCCTTTACTTGTAAGTTACCCCACAAAATAAACCTCCCTTTTAACTACGTGGAGTTGCCTTAATACTTCCACCAATCCAGCACCCATAGTGAGATGGGCCCTGTCAAGGAACTGCACTTCAGTCTTGCTCACAGGCCAATCTGGTAGGGGTGTTTTCTCAACTGAGGTTCCCTCTTCAAAAAATGACTCTAGCTCGTGTCAAGTTCACATAAAACTAGACAAGGCAGATGGATCCTCACATCTCAGAAGAGCAAACTCCCTGCAGAAGACACAGCCACACAGCACTGGTGACAATATTCTCTAAAATAGGGACTGCCACTCAGTGCCTTTAAATCAATCTCTTCCATTGAGACTGACTCCTCATCACAGAAAGACAGGAATGTTCTGACATAGTGGAGAAGTTAATCAGGGCATTGTCCTTTCATTTTTTGAGAGCCCCAAGTCTATCCCCAAGGCTCTGAGTTCGAAACGCCTCAACTGGACACAAGTTGGAACGCCACACTGTTCCATCAATGGCAGGGACCTGGCATTAGGAAGTTATTCTGGGCCACATCCCAACGTGGTATGGAAGGATACAGTCATCAGTCTTGGGAGTCACCATCAGCCGTAATGGGTACCATGCCAGTATTTGTCATAACTGTGGTCTACTTTGCTGAACCAAAAGTTCACACATTCTCTCACTGCTAGCTGTCTATTTCACTCCCTTAATGCCATGGTATAAAACTGGAGGCCATGTCCTTCCTTATACTGTTGCAGCCAGTGACTGGGATCACATGTGTGTGCTCAACGTATGTGGACTGAACCAATAAGAGATGACTGGGCTGCAAGAAGAGTTAGGCAACTGTATTACAAGAATCCTCACTTTCGGAGTCTCTAATTCATGACACAGTATGAACCACAAAACTCAATGCGACACTAATTCCCTCCATTGGAAATTAATGTGCCCTTAGTTAAGGGGGTTTTATGACACTGAGCATAAAAATTGATTATAATTAATGGCCTAGGTATTTATTGCTAGGGCAGCTATATTCTGAGGAAAGTGTCTTTAGGAACAATATTGGTTATCTTTAAAGTTAATGAAAGTAGGTAACCTAGAAAAATATATCCATAAGAACACAAGATAATCATTCACCAAAGCTGCACATGTAATAAATACTTATTAGAAATATGAAATTAAGTCAAATGATCTTTCATGAATCAGCCATAAAAAAATCTTTAAAATGAAAAAAATATATGCTAGGCATTAACAGAAAGGTCTAATGACTCTGAAAACAATCAAAAGTATTTAATTTTAGGTAAACTGGTCTTTGCAAGAAATCTTAAACAAATAGGTTTGGGGCTATGTGCCTATAGGCAAGTAGGCAATTATGACCTATAGTAACCTACAGGTCAGTGAGCAATTTGTTGGAGAGAGGGATGGAGATAAGGAGGGACAATACAAGAGGTGAAGAGGCCACAGGGGTACCAGATCTGAACCACATGGTGGCGAGGTAAAGAGATACTGGAAAATTGGTAGATACAAGAGATAGAAAAACACAGTGTCTATGGGGGGGGGGGGGGGTTCAGGGGTATGATGTTCAGGTCAAGAAGGGAAAAGCCTGAACCCTGGCCTTTGGGCAAATGGCTGCTGATGGATCTATTCACTAAAACACTAGGACAGTGAGTGAATGCATGCTCTTTGATCATAACGAAATTCTGAGACATTCAGGTCCCTCCGAGATAATCCTGAATCTTCCTTC
Organism: Peromyscus melanophrys; assembly: GCA_902168415.1. Classification (NCBI taxonomy): domain Eukaryota; kingdom Metazoa; phylum Chordata; class Mammalia; order Rodentia; family Cricetidae; genus Peromyscus; species Peromyscus melanophrys. Next base: position 20,351 of record CABHPR010150686.1, on the reverse strand, counting down.
CTTGTAGGGCTGCCAACAGAAACTACAGGTCCCCAAGAAATGTCAAAATTCTTTTCTCTCCCCCAGATCATAAGACCCACTTACCACAGCTCCCTCCAGCAAGAGCCAAAGCTGGTTCATATCCAAGGCTCCAGGCCTTCAAGGCAGCATCATGTCTGACTAACCTGGCTTCTCCAACCAGGATACTGACACCGGGGCCAAGGCAAGTGTAGGCAGCCATATGTAAGTGAACTGACTCTGCCGTCTTGGGGTGGAAGGGCCTGGGAGCAAGCCACCATGAAAATCGTTGTCTGGAGGCAATACTGGTCGGGGAACGATTGAGGGCTGGATGCCTGGAATGGAGAAGAGGGTCAGAGGAACTGAGTTGGGCAGATAAGGGACACGGTGGTCTAGAGAGGTTCCCCACAGAAGGCAGGACTTGAGACTTGTCACCAAAATAGGAAGCAAAGGGCTTGAACCTACCTGGAAAGCAGAGTCAGGTCATGGATTTGGGGTGAACCTACTATCTGGGAAGGCCAAGATGGACCTTTTATGAATTTATAAACAATGACACAGGCAGATAGGTGATAACGTTCCAGTGAGTTCTGCTAATGGACTTATTCAGATGCAGGGGATGACGGCTGGTGGGAGGTAATCCACACACAACCCCAGTTCCCACACTCACGCATGGTTCAGTTAGGTCCTATGACCTAGCCAGCCTCGTACACAGCAGCAGGGGAAGCAGTGCCTGGGGGTGTCTGTCTTTATCCTAACCGTTCCCAAGGATGTCTGTATCAAATAATACAGTGATTAAGGAACCAGCGCCTTGCCAGCTCTCTGGGGATCACCTGGGTAGACACCAGCAAGCAGAATCAATAGGAAAAATTAAGCCAAATAGCCAGTTCTAACTCCCTTCCCCTGAACCTGGGTTATGAGAAGAAGAGACACAGCCAGCACACAAAGCTGGCATCGAATGTGACGAGGGTCCCAGATGGTGTGCAAAGCACTCAGTCCACAGCCCTGATTTGTACCGCAGCAGCAATAACAGGAAGAGAGTATGGCCCACGTAACCACCTGCTCTTGCTCGGCTCTCTGCAGAATCCCCAGCCTGAGGATTCATTTTCTATCCCTGGACAGGGGTTCACTTCTAGACTTCTCTAGGATCCCTATTACCTTCCAACATAGATCCAGGCCCCCTAGGGAAATGATCGGGATTTCTCCCCTCCAAAAACAAACAACTTAAAAGTAACTCATATAAAATAATGGAGTGGCAGAATGCAGGTTGGCCGACTGCGGGTTTATGGGTTCATATACTTGAGAAAACTCCAGGGAAGATCTGGCCTGCAGGAATGGTGAGAGCCAGGATTAGCCACTGGAGCTGGGGCCCAAGGGAAGTGGTCATTCTCCACAGCTCCCAATGGAGTCCGCTCAGGAGCATCACCAGTACTGGATGCCATCTCTGTGACCAGAGGGCGGTTGTCGGAGTCTGGACACTTGTAAAGGTGGGTGTCTGCAAAAGCAGTGGAGCTCCTGGGTAGACAAGCTGCCAGTGCTTGTGTTTGTGACCATATTTCTTCTTGTCACCTTTGGCAGCTCTAGTCACGGTCACTACAACCTGTCGAGAACACCTAGGGACAGCGGCTGCCATCCCACAGAAGGGAAGCTGCGGCTCAGAGACCTGGTAACAGGAGAACTAAAAAAACCAGCTTAACTTCTGGCTGCCCGGCCCAGGGTGGTGATGCTGGCCACCGCCAGAGACTCGGAGCCAGGCCAGAGGAAGAGAAAGGATTAGAGGCTACTCAAGGTGTGGCTGCCATGATACTTATGAATCAGAACTACTCTGAGAGAACTCACTCAGCCCCTTCAAATCTCCTCAGTGGATGTGGTTTCCCTCCCAATTGCCTCACATTCTGGTCACTCTTCCCTGTTTGGGATGGAGGGAAAGAATTAGAAAAAAATCACAACTACTTCTATGTTCCCAGAAAGAAAATTGCACTTCTGATACTAAATCCCCTTGTGAGAATTTTCTGGAAAGGGTGTATCCTGGTAGGCAGATGTTCCAAGAGGCCTGGCTTCCAAGGACCCAGGGCCTAGGTGAGAAATAACACTCAAGGGGAGGAAGAGGATGAATGTTTAAGGTTCTGGTGGTGCCAAAGTCACTGGTCATTACAATTAGGGATGGTTAAAGAGTTAATTTATAGCTAATGTAAACATCAAAACCACAATACCATTATAATTGTGCTTATCACTTTACTGTTGTCTATGGGTTTTATTTCTTGAAAACTTTTTGATTTGGAAGAAATCAAACCCCACCAGGTACGTAGAGACAAGGGGTTCCTAAGTTGTGTCTTCTTTCTCTGGAAGAATCTGGAAAGCATGAGACTAAACCTAGAGTCCCAACCCCAGCTGGGGAGCCCCAAAGAGCAACATTAGTGTCATATTCCTATGGCAGGATGGGAGAACAAGGGGGAGCCCCTAATAAAACCCTCAAAGTCTAGTCATGAGAAAACCAACACCGGACAGAGCCATTCTACAAAGTCCCCAACCAGCACACTCCTCCCAAGCGTCACGGTCTCAGAACACAGCAGGGTTTGAGAGGCTGGGCTGTTGCGGATCAAATGAGTCTGAGGAGATGAGAATAACGCAGAGCAGCCATTGTCTAGATGGGATCCACAAACATAGAGAGGACATCGGCGAGGAACTGGCGAGATTAGCAGCACCTGTACCGTACCGTCACTAACACTGTACTAAAATGAATGTCCATCTTATTAACCAAGGCAGTCTGGTTGTGTGAGATGTTGACTTTAGGGAAAGGGAGATGATGGGTTTGCAAATCTGCTGGCAATCTAACATGATTTCAAAGTTAGCCACAAATCTTGGGAGGGGTTTGGTGTGCATTCAAACCAACTAACTCAGAATCTCAGGCCCGCAAAGCTCTCCGGGGATTCTGCTGTGCAGGAAGCAATGAGAGCCATCGAGGTGGAACTTTTAGAGGTAAGCCTGCATTAGCATATCCTGGAAGAATTGTTAAAGCAACTGGTGGCCTCAGGCCAGGGTTTGGTGCAGCGAGTCTGGACAGGGATCTAAGAGTCTATATTCCTAACAAGTTCCCAGGTGATGGACTGGTGGCTGTCCTGGGACTACACCCCAAAAAAACCACTCTTCTCCATCCTTGCAAAACTACAATCCCCTGGAGGCTGATTACCAATGCAGTGTCCCAGGCTCACAGAGGCAAAATTCAGGACTTAATAGGACCCCAAGTGGCTGGTTTACACAGGAAAATCATGGATGGTGCAGGGAGAGGGAACGGGGAGGAGCTGAAAAGGCAGGGCTGAACACCCATCATTGTGCTGGTCTCAACAGCCTGATCCTTCCTCGGGAGAAGAGATATGGGGAGAAAAGTCAGAGCTCTGCACCTAGGAACCAAAGGCAGAGTTGAGAGAACGTGTCTCACGATCCCTGCAGTCCTGGCCAATGACAGCAACCTGGCACAGAGGGGAAGCATGCTGGTTCTGGGCTGCCATGGCATCTCTAGGAGCAGCCAGGCCTGACCAGAAGGCAGTGACCCTGGAAAACAGCAGCGACAGCACAGCCCAGGGCTCCCAGTGATTCTGCTCAGGGTTGAGCCCTCCTTCCGTCAGATAAAGACAGTCTGACCCTGCAGGCTTTGCTTCATAGAGTAGGGCAGAGAAGAAGTGGGGGTGGAGGGATTGGAACAAAAGGAAACAGGAAGGAGAAAAATGTGGGGAGGGGGACGGCAAGGGCTGTTGAACAAGCGGCTCTTTACCGAACATGGCTGTAGGGACCTCCTTCAGTTCACAAAGCAGGAACAGCAGCACCAGGTCACCTGGTCTCCTGTTAAATATGGACCCTCCCATGCAGCCAATGGGCCCCGTGTTCCCCACTGCCAGGAACGCACCACGCTCTGGTTTTATTCATCCTGCCAGTTCTGAACTTGCAGGTCACGCTCGGACCCAGAGCCTGTCTCTTGCTCCCGCCACACCTGCCTGACCATTCACCCCACTAGCGCCACTCTTCCCACAGGTGCCCACACTAAGGACTGCTGCAAACCTCCCAGCAGCCCCGCTACCTGGAATTTGCTTGGGGCCCTCTTAGAGCAGCTCTGTCTTTCCAGGGTGTCCCTGTGCGGTGGCAAGAAGGCCCCTCCAGCCTGCAGTGTAGAGGCTGACCAGCTCTGGTCCTGCTGTGGAAAAGATACATTGCTGATAATAACCCGGCCATCCTTGAAGCACCTCCTGTGAGCCAGTGAGTGCACACGCAGCTTTTCAAAACAGTTCGACCTCCCTGAAAACCACAAAGTCTGCCAAGACTCCCAATATCTCCATGCTTACAGTCACTAACCAAAGGCCAGGGCATCTATGTACCAGGTACTTAGAGGCACTCGGCTCAGGCACACAACACAAGCATAACCCTCATCTACAGTTCTGTGGGAGGTCACTCATAAGTATCAGCCTCCTAGATTTTCAAACTGCCCTGTACTCCCAACTCTGTTTTCACCCCTCCTATCCTGGAAACTGTTTTGGGTGCTAAGCCTACAGGCAACATGCTGATGTTTTAAATCCTAGAGTAAGCCAACCATTACATCCAAAGCGAAAAGCAAGTGACCATTATCTTGAACATTTATATTTTCTTCAGTGGCTGTAAAAGCCACCATAAAATAGAATATGCAGCATGTATCCTCATGATTAATAACAGAGCTTGCTAATTATTCTCCTGGGTCCCTGGATACATCCAACTGGTCACCAAGAACAATCAATTCTTTCAGAAAATAAAAGAACGCAAATAGTCTCTGATCACTAGAAAAATCTGCTTGTTGTATCATTAACAAAGAGAATAGTAATGAGGCTCAGATTTGGGGTTTTCTGATCAGACAGTTATCCATCTGCAAGTGTGGGTGATCATGGACAAGGGCCTGCCATATGTGGGGTCTCAGAGACCCAGAGACCATGCAGACACAGGAGCAGATGATGGACTCAGGAGAGGTGAATGCTGACAAGGCAATAGATCAGAAACAGAATTTCAACAGGTGACATGGATGTGTCAGAATGGACATAGCCACAAAGACTGTGGTTTCATCAGGAAGACTGATGTCTCCAAAGACCTGGGAAGAACAGGTACAATCCAAGACCTGAGATTCGGGCCATTGACAGAACCAGAGGGTAAGTTAGGACCTAACCAGTTGAACAAGGCAAGTGCCCCAGTCATTGGAAACAAGTGGGAGCCTATCTCTGCCCCTAGGTCCAAGCTTTGGGCTTTTTAATACCGCCAATGAAGATCTGGGATGTAGAAGGCAGGAGAAACCTCCAAGGAGCAGGATGTGGCCCTGTGGCAGGAGTCTTACAGCCTGCCTGACTCCCAAGGGCAAAGTACCGGGGTACATGGTGTTCAGGTCCACTGCTAACCATGTAGATTTGCTCCCAACCCAAAAAATAAATTCTAAAACCGAACCAGACTTCATCCTCCTAGGCCTCCCGAGGAACCTATAGGTTTCCCAAGGAAGCAGCTACCAGGAGCAACTTAAGTCCAAATGGAGCCATTGAGTCAGGAGGGACAGTCTCTGCAATCTTGAAAGGGTTTATTGAAGCACAAAACACACAACACTGGAGTTGTCACCATGACAGAAGGAGCCCACAGCTGTACACTTCACCTTCACATGCAGCCTTCGCTGAGGTGAGAAGCCTTTGGGAGTGATATGGCAAAAACGCAGTCTGTTCCGTAGCAAGTTCTGAGGACCTACTTATTTCCTCCAAGTTAAACGTGCCCGCTGGTACATGTGGTCGGTCCTTTCTGACAATCCCCATAAAAACGGGGCGGACCAAGCCAACGGCACCTACAGGAGATGGGAAGAAGGTTGCTTTATCCCCTCCCTAGAGAAAGGAAACTCACTCCCCGGTACAGTCCAGAGCCCCAAGTCAAGGCTACAGTGGGGGGCTCCAATGGCAGAGTGTGATGGTGCCATGGACGACCACCCTGGGACCACAGGTCAACCCTCGGCTGACATGGGTGGGTGGGGTACCCAGAGCATGAAAGAACAAATGAGGTGTGGAAAGACACTAGGAAGGAGCAGGGGACCACAGTCACACTCAGTGTGGAGCCCGAGTCAGCCAGCCCAGGAGAGTTGAGATCCAGCAGGCTAGCCTCAAGCCTTTCACTCGAAGCAGAAGTTCATGAAGGTTGATCTGCCAGAGGCTAAAGGCCTCGCTGAAAGATATCTGGATCCTTCTGAAGAATGAACAGGCATCTCTCTTCCTGTGCCTAGAGGAGGAGGGTGAGAAAGAAGGAGAGAAGAAAAGAAACAGAGGTGAGAAAACATCAGCTCAGCACCATGGAGGAAAAGAAAAGACAGCAGGTGGCCTGGCCAGCTCGCCAGCTCCCAGACCCTGGGGACCACTTGGTTACCTGACCACACAACTGCCCAGTTTGGGAAACAGAGGGACTCGAATGTCCCAAAGAAGATATTCAAAGCAGTAAAATCACGAGGCATCAAGGCTCTGATCCCCTCGCCCTGGAGAATATTGCGTGGTTTCTTTTTCCAAAAGTATAGAAAATATATGCCAACCCAGAGTCCCATCTCACCCTGACTCAAGTACAGCCAGAGCCTCTGCAAAGGGTCAGGTGACTCTGGGAGGCTGAGCACTCTACATGTCAATCCAGCTCAGTCTCTCTGAACCAAACACAAGACACGGTGAAAAATGGAATTTATGATAATGACCTCCTGTTAGGTTTTAGGCTGGGAGCTAATCAAGCCATAGAGGTCTTTCTCAAAGCTGCTGTATTACAGAAATGACAAGGTCCCCATCAGGAACTCATCTATGAACCTGTCGCCCTCTAGTAGATTCCCCAGGTATCTGGATCCTAGATTAGCAGGCTCCATAATTCTCATTTCCCCAAGGAAGTTTATAAACACAGGTTATCAGATTCCAAGACATCAGAGGGTACATCCTCCATCGTAGGGGTTTACCTCAACTAAATGTGTCCCTCTTTCTTCACATCCTCGGGGTCACACATCCTTCCAGGAAATGTAGCATTCCTCCCAACCCTAGCCGTCTGATAATCAGGGACAGCCAAGACAGGCCCCAGCCGTGGACTACTGGTCAACTATATGGTATGAAACCCCCCTCTTCCTCTGAAACATCTCACCTTAGAGGCCCGCCATGCTGCTGTCCACCTGTTCATCTGTCTATCGTGTTAGTAACTCTTCTCAGAGTCTCTTACCCCAGATGGCTGTCTGCCTCCCAGACCCCACTGAGCTCCAGACCTGAGGCCTTTCACTTTTTAAGACTTGTCTTCCTCTGTCCTTGGAGAAAAGATAAATCGCATTCTACCCTTCATCGGTCAGAGTATTTTGCTGCAACCCAATCTCATATTTGCTGGTGAACACATGGTCTATATGGCCATATCTGTTAGTTGCCCAGAACGATCCATTCCTTCCTTAGGATGGACAGGCTGGGATATGACCATTAAGATAGGCTTCCTCTCTTGGCTGAGAACATCCTGCCAGACCATAGCCTTTCTGGTATATTCACCAGAAGCTTGCTCCTCTAGATCCTTCCTGAAGAAGCACAGTTCTTATCATCAGTGTCTCAAGGATGCTAAGGCATGTAGAAAGATCTGTGACCCTGAGAGAGCCTACTAGCCACATCTCCCAGGTCACAGCCACATCTCTAGGATAAAGAGCAATGGTCTCAATGCCTGGGCTGGTACTAGGAGCCAAGTCCCAGTGCCAATTAGAGACAGGGTCATGTTGGGGCTACCTGAATGGGTTGAGATGCTCAAAAGCCAACTTCAAACTCTGAGGGAAAGAATCATCTGGAAAGCTGGACTGGGAGGAGGAGATCCCAGATGCCATCATTTGGCAAAGTACACGAGTTCTAGGCCACCCAAAGACACTGTCTCAAGACACCTGCTGACTTACTGCAGCTGTTTTTGCCCCCATGATTCTCTGAAGGGAGATCTAGAGCTTGAGAAGCCAAGATAGGGCCCTAAGGACTGAATCACCATTCAGCAGAGCCCATGGAACAGTCCCCAGAAGTGGGAGGTGGCCAAGACAAGACGGGAGCGTACTCACTCAGCCAGGGCCCTGATACAACACCGAGACATGTTGAGGAAGGAACTAGCACTGGATCGGGTGCCCAGGGTGGTCTCAATGCTACGGAGTAGATCATTGGTCTTCAGGATGAGCAGCATCTGGCGAGGGACGTGGTTAAGGAGCTGGCTGATCTCAGGCAGGTAGCTGGCCGCATTACCGCGGATCTCTGAGTCCTAGACAGCAGCAAGAAGACATGAGAACGGATGGTAAGGCACACGAAGGTCACAGCGCCAGGAGTGTGGGTAGCCTGTGGCCAAGAGGACACAAAGAAGTTCCAGGTGGGAGCTTCTAGCACAGCTATCTTGGCACCCTGTGGAGCATCTCCCCACCACCAAAAAAAAAGAGAAGCATGGGGGCCCTGTGGCCTGACCATCCAGATGGGAGTTCCTAGGCTGGCTCCCAGGCAAGCCCTGGAAAGAACACTAGGGTACACTGAGAAAGGGCCAAGGACTCTTGAAGGCTTTATTGGATGCCAATTTCAAGGCCTGGAAGAAGACCTACCAGCTAACCAAGTCCAGTCCTATATAGTCCATAGTCAGAACACCCAGGTCCCACCCCAGCCTTGCACCACATCCTATCTCCTGTCCCTGTGCTCTACCATGGCCTGGGTCCTGATGGTGGGTGCCTGCCCAACAGCCAGCATACCCTCTCCTTTTTAAAGCAACCCTACTGTTTATCTGACCCTTCAGGTCACACTCTTCAGGAACCAAGAGCTACTTGCTAGCCCCAGGCTACTGGTATCTTGTTCATTCTCAGTCAGTGGTTGTTCTGAGTACTTATCTCCCTCCTAAGTGACTGGCTCATCACACCTCACTCCACAGAAACCCTTAAAACATCGGACCTGAGCATCCTGCTCAGAGCCTGCCAAGGGCTTCCCTTCCTCCGGAGAGCTGAGTCCATACCTCTTCCCACAGCACATAAGGCCCTGTGTGGTGTTCTCTGTGCCCTGCCATCCTCCAGGCCACACGAAACGCTTTTGCCCTGGGCCTTAGTGTGCGGGGAGTGCATCCTTCAGGCTCTCCCGAGGCTGGTGTCTTTCTCGTCCTTCACACCTCGGCTCAAATGTCAACCACTATCCCAGGTCTCTGCGCCAGGCTCCCCAACCCCATCCTCACACCACTTTCCTTGTTTCCGCCAAGGTCCCTGTAACCTGCAATTATCCCATTGCTTGTTTGTTCAGTTGTTGACTGTCTGTCTCTCTCAACCGAAGTGTAAATTACACAAAAGGCCTGTCTGTCTGTTGATCGCGGGATCCTTGAAACACGCTCAGGGGCCAGCTAAAGCAAATGTTTATTGAATGAATGAACTCCAGGAACTGTGAGCAGGCGCTTTACATGCAAAGGACAGTAGCACCGGAAGCAGAGCTCCTACCATCCCTAGATGCACCTCTTCTAGGGTGCTTTTTAAGGCTGGAGAGCCTGGAATAGCAGGTGCTCATCACTGCCCCTAGGCCTGCTGGAGGAAGGCGCCCGTTTGAAGGAAAATGGAGCCAATAACTGCTGAGAGATAGATGCTTTAAGACCTTGTTTGAGACTCTGGATCCAGCCTTTGCTAGAGGTGCTTGTAATAAGGCAGTTTGCAGGGAAGGACCCCCCCCCCAGGCCCAAATGGCTGATGGGAACATCCAAGGTCCCGGGACCAGGGAGGGGAGGTGCTGGAAGCAGTGCCCAGGCTCTCCGGAAACATGAGTAGGACCACATCTCTACCTATGGAGAGAAGAGGCCTCGGTGGAGCCTGAGCCTGCTCACCACTAAGAAATAAGCCAATGAGCTCCCGTGAGCCTGGGCAGGAGCACAGAGGGGGACGGAAATACGGGGAGCAGGAGCTTGTCTAGAGAGTCGAAGTCCATGAATGAAGGAGCAAAAAGTAAAGAAGAGGAGCTGGTTCACTGGGACAGAGCTGTTTGCAGATGGAGAGGAAGCCAGAGAGGACGCAGGCCCAGGGAACGGTGCCCAGTGGGTGGGAGACGGGCAAGAGGTGCAGGAGCAAGATGGCCCTGGAAGGTGCTGGAGGAAGCCTGGCATCTCACTAAGCTACTGAGGTCTAGGATTTTAAGTCCACAAGCCGTACCTCTACTCCAGGCTAATAAGGTCCCAGGGGACACGCTAGGCTATCCTTCCCCTGCCCTCCTCACCCCAGTTCCATAGATTCTACTCTCCTCCCAACTTCTCATCCTATGTGGCTCCAATACAGCCCTCCCCACAGAGACACACAGCCCACCAATCACGAACCTTAGACACCGGGTTGGAAGGTGTCCACAGGCCCTGACCCTTGCATCTGGAACAGGGTCACCTACCTCAGTGGCAGTGGCTGGAGCTTGGCTAATGCCCCTTTTGACCGAGTCCCAGGACCGGGCTGTCAGCATACAGGCAAACAGTGGGTAAAGCTCTGCAGCCCCCAGGCGCTGGCTGTATTGCTTCACCCTCTCCATGTTGGTCCAGATCAGGGACTGCCACAGATGGCAGTAGTCCAGGCGGAACTCCTCCGTGAGCACCTAGAACCAGGGCAGCGCAGTCAGGAAGCAGTCTCTCTCGGCCCAAGGCCCGAACCCCGGACTAGTGCTGACCACTGCACAGGGGGATAAGGAGTCGCCCAACACTCAGCCATTCGTAACGCCTATGTTCAAAGCTAACAGAGTTTGAATATCATGAAGCTGAAATTCCTGGGACGAGAAACGATCTAGATTTCAGTTTTTTCTCTCTCAGATTTGCATATGCATAATATCTTGGGGCTGGATCACACATCTAAGCATGAAATTCATTTGTTTCATACATGCTGTACATGCGTGGCCTAAAGGTAGTCTTATACAATGTGTTTAACAATTTTGAGCATGAAACAAAGTTACACGGCATAGAATTTTCCACTTGTGGTGTCATAGTGCTCAAAAGCTTCAAGCAGTGGGAGTGCAGATTTTTGGATTAGGGACACTCAACCAGTACTGGTGAGCCTTGGTCCTAACTGGTAGAGACCGCTAACTGCCCTCCAAAGTCTATATTGTCATCTCCTTTTTAGGTACAGGCTGCTTCCCTGGTCTCCCACAAAGACATGCACAGTCCTCTACCTCAACACTGACTGATGAGGAGCAAAACCTCCACCTCCCTGGAAGCTCTCCCACGCATTCCCTAGCCCTCTCTCCTCCGCTATCGCCTCCTGTGAGTCCTAGGGACCAGAGCTCTGTGGTCCCTATGACTCCATCCACCACACCCAGGACAGCATGTGAGCAAGCCAATGAACTTCTGTCATGTCTGGGCCGTCTGTCACTGGGGCTCCATGGGACAACGGCGGGCCTAATTTGACCTGCACCCTATTTTACCAAGACTTTTAGAGGAGGCTGAGATTGGGGATGTGGTATCAAGGCCTGAGAAATATGGAATCTCCTCAGGACCGTCTGCCTCATGGAATCAAGTCAAGCCAGGGCCCCAGGTTGACAGTGCACGTCCCACTTTGACGGTGCTGGTTGTGGCTCGTTCATACTAGCTGTTTATCCTCATTTCAGGAAGATAGTCTAGGGCCTCCAGCTCCCACAGTCTCAACCCCGTTTTCCTTGCTAGGGCTAAATATGGAGTCACCTGTCTCCTGAAGTTCCCTGGGAGGACAAGGCCACACTGGCACATTCCTCCTACCTGCTCCTCACAACAGCTCTAAAAGAGGCCAGAGCAACTTCACTTGGTTGCACTGATGCTGTGGTTCAGGAAACTCTTGGGCTAGGGCTATATAAAAATGGCAGTTCCTGGGGGAGGGAGCCCTTCTCAGCTACCTGCCCACCCTCCCCTGCAGGGCTTCTGGAGGGCATCGGGGGCTCCAATCCCACGAAAGAGCAGAGTTTTCTCCTACCTGGTAAAGCCCATGGTCCAAGAGGACAATCTCAGCCTTGCCAGTGTCTGGATGCTTCCGTACTAGCACATTGCCTGGGTGGGGGTCACAGTGCACGAAACCGTTGACAAAGATCATCTCACTGTACATCTTGCCCAGGTGGCAGGAGATCTGGAAGGGAAGCGATCCCATGGGAGTTCTGCCCTGCCCGGACTTGCTCCAGGAACTTCTCTCATCACCCAATCTAGCCACTTTCAAGGGATGACAGGAACCACTGGGCCAGAGCAGTCTGAGATAATGCCGTTCTCATGTCTAAGACGGGGGCTCAGTTCAAATGCGGCCATGAGAACCACCTGGAACTCAGACGTGCCGGGACAGCCCTAGCCTCCAGTGTCTTCTGAGTTTCCCAATGTCATTTCCTTCATGTAAAGGGGGGGAGAATGGCTGCTTCTTCATTTCCTGATGGCTGTCAGTCTTCACCTCCCACACTGCCCTGCCCACCCCCCCCCCCCCCTCTCCACCCTGCTCTCTTATTAGCCCCTATTCACTCTTTCCCAAAGGTGAGACTGGGTTGTGGGAACAATCCCACCCACTCCTTCAAAGAACAGGGCTGGTTCAAGAACAGGTGACAGATACAGTGACCCTCCTCTGGAGCTGCCCTGATGCCAGGCCAGTCCTAGACAGACCCAGAGTCCAGGCCCTTGCTCCCCTGTCCCCATCCCCCAGAGCCCAATACTAATCTGATTTATGATGTCTGCACAGAAGAAACGACACTGGAGAGGCCATTTAAATCATCCTGTCACTTCTGCGCGCCCTGCCAAGGCAGCCTTCTTATCTCTACTCCCTTTTTTATTAAAGCTAAAAGCCTCTTCCCAGCTAGGGAGCAGCTGCTGAATAGAAGCAGACCCGGGGCCCCCAGATGATCTGTCGATGGGTCTCCAGGGGACAAAGATAGGCTCGGCCAGAAGGTAGACGCCGCAGGACACCGACTGTCCTTGGCATTCCTTCCAGCCTCAGGTGAACCTCGTGGTCGTTAACAAATGAACATGGTGGAGATGAAGGAGCTGGGGCTCACGGAGAGGGAGCCTCAAGATTAAGATTCCTCCTCAACCGTTAAGTCCTGTGCAACAAGTTCTAGGACCTAAGGTCTTGCCTCCGTCCCTGTTCTCACCTTCCATCACACACACACACACACACACACACACACACACACACACGCCACATCAGCTTTCTCTCCTTCAATGATCCCAGTGTCTTCCCACCTCAGGCCTTTTGTGAAAACTATTCCTGCTGCCACAAAGCCTCCTCCCATCTCCCCATCATCCCTTTCTATCCAGGGCTGGAAGAGTACTCCCACCACACACTCCTAAAGGATACCTGGCTTTTTTTTTGTTACAGCACTAGCAATTATTCGTGTGATTATTTGACAAATGACCATCTGGTTCACTATCATAAACTCCTAGGACAGCAGGGACTGGCTCTGTTTTGTTAAATGGCTTTATTGAGGAATAATTGATGTGCTATGAACTGGCTCTATTTTGCATGCACTTGCTTGGACCAGCCCCAGACAAGCAAAGTAAGACTCTGCACTCCACCTGAATGAGCTCTCCATGGGCTGCAGGATGCTGTGTTTCCTACCCAGTGTTTATCTTAATCCTATCAATCTCCCCCAGGACCCAACCATTTATAACCAGCACCAAGTTAAAAGATCAAGAATGACCTAACGGTCATGAATGGTGGCATAGACCTATAGTTTCAGCACTTGGGAGCCTGAGATGGGAGGGCTGCAAGTCCAGGGCTAGCCTGGGCTACAAAAGACTTGAATAAAAGAATAGCCCCCACATTAGAACACTAGCTGCCATCCTTACTAGTAATGCTCAAAAGGTGGGAACAATTATGACCCCCACTTTGCAGACAAGGGACTGTGAGCATTGAGGTTAAGGCTGCTCACAGCAGAACCCCGTTTGTTCAAAGCAGGTATGACCACCAGCTGCTGAACAATGCCCACCTATATGGCTCACACCTACTTCTATACCTTTCCCTTGAGACCCTGAACCAGCTACTTATACTACCGGTTTCAGTAATAATAATTCTCATGGGTGGCTGCGGAAGTGAATGAGCACGTTACAGGTCTTGGGACCTAGTGACCTCTTGTAGATGTCCCTGTGGTGGTTGTCACTGGTTCTTCATAACAGGCCTGTAGAGAGGAAGATGCCAAAGGCACCACCCTACCACACCAGCACTCTGACTCCTGAAATCTGCCCCGGGTGAAACACAGCTTGGGACTCCGTCATTCTCATTAGGAATAGGACTTTGTCCCAGGTCGAATCTCAGACTCATACTGAGATGGTAGGGGTCCCAGGGCCACTGTCTTCTATTTCCAGGGAGATGGACCTCAGCCAAAGCTGGTCCTGGATGAGCCAGCCAGTTCCCCATCCCTGTGCCACCAAGAACCTTTTGTGTTAGGCTCCTTGGAGCTCCTGGGAGCCACGCTTCAAAAGGCCATATCTGACGAACCAATTCCATTTATTAAGTAATCATTCATTTTTATTTGTCAAGGACACATATAAAGTCCAATCAGGGCTCCTGATCAGCCCAAGATAAGCAGCGCAGCCAGACTGAGCTGACGGAATTCCAGTCAAAATGTGGAGAAGTGACATTTCATTTAGTCTGGGCAAACCTGTCACAGGGAGATGTATGATCTCCCCTAAGCCTTCTGAAATATTGTTAATCGCTCTGGGCCCCTTATTTCTACAATGAAGGATGGCCCCCAGGGGCATGGGGATTCAGGGTGGGGGTGCTCGCATCCCTGAGGGCTGATCTTCCATGGGGCAGGTAGGGGTGCTGCTGACTACTACCATATACATGAGTGGAGCCACCAGAGAGAGCACATGCACACACACGCGCATACAACACACACACACACACACACACACACACACACACACACACACACACACACCATTTCAAGACCCCTCAGCCAGCTGCCACTTGGAGACCTTCTTACTTGGGAGCTGCTCTGAATGCTCAGTCCAACCAGATGTCACTAGGACTGACGGGTACAGAAGGCAAAGCACAAGGAACAGTTGGCTGACGCCAACGGCTCAGCACTGAAGCCATCTTGGTGCTGCCACTTTGGGCACAGGTGGCCCGAGAGATAGGCCACCCTAGTCCTCGATCTCCATTAGCAGTTATGTGGGACTAACGCCATCTGTTCGACCTCCTCACAGGGCAACCTCGCAATTCAAAGTCAAATGCCATTACCCAGAGGAGAAAGCCATTACTCAAAGTTAGACACACAAAATGTCATTGCTTTGGATTTTTAGCGCTGTACATTGTTTTAGACATGGAGGAAAATGCATGCCTGTTCCTACTAAGTGTAACTGTCAGCGTTATAAACACAGCTCACAAACACACAGAGAAGGAAGTGTCCAAGGCTTTCAAGTCAACAGTTAGGAAGCAGGTATGAAGGTAGACATGCTCTGAAAACCACTGTGAGAAGGCTGGGACTGACTCCGAACATTTAAACAGGAAGAAAGGAGAATTCCTGGATGAAATGTGAACTACTTACTGTCCCATGGGGTCTTAAGGGAAAAAAAAAAAATCAACCTTCAGGATTATCTTTTCTACTGGGCAGAAACTATTTGCGTCTCAACTAGGAAACAGCTACAAGTTGATAGAGGACTTCAGGCTGAGCTCATAATTGTAGATAACAAAAAAAAGTACATTTCCCTAGATATTAAAAAATCCTCAGGGGAAGGGAGTTGGAACTGGCACAGTGCTGGTTGAACTACACTTAAGAATGACTTGGAAAGGGCATGCCACTCTCGTGGCTCTGTTTTCTTAGTTCTGGGTGAATTATCTTTGCATCTTGTAGGACTGTGCTGACAGCCTCTCTGGGAGTCAGTCTTTCCCCAGGGCTTCCAGCCCTTCCGATCAATACAGGGTCCTGGAGAAGTCCCGGGCCTCTGCTGGGCTGGTGCATCCCAGAAGCAAGGCCAAGATCCCTTAGCCCTCCATATTGCTTCAGCTACATCATCTACCGAGGGACAGACCACCACATCCTCAGTGCTGCCTCTGCCCTAACCAAAGAAGTATGGTATCCACATGATGATGGGTAGGGACACATTTTTGGAGTAGTCCATCATGGGCCAGGCTCTGCTCCAGATATTTAGCCTTTCTTTACAGGAAACAGCAGAAGGGATTGGGGTTGGGGATAAAAAGACAGGAAGCCTGATCACTTGCTCAGCAGTTAGTGATGCTGATCTGTCAGGTGACCTGACTCCGGAGAACAGATGCTCAAGGGTCAGTCCACCTGCCTCTCCACTCCAGGGAGAACTTCCCCAGGGCTGACTTCTGAGATACTGTCTGTCTGAAGAAAAGGACCTCGGGAAGAAATCCTGGCTAGGTGACTCCCCCAGGACAGTGCTCTTTACTAAAAAGCCACTGAGAAGTCTGAATTGTACTGTGTGAAAAGAATGTGCCACTCACTGGGTGGTGGTGGCGCATGCCTTTAATCCCAGCACTCGAGAGGCAGAGGCAGGCAGGTCTCTGTGAGTTCGAGGCCAGCCTGGGCTACAGAGTGAGTTCCAGAAAATGTACAAAGCTACACAGAGAAACCCTGTCTCAAACCCCCGCCCCAAAAAAAGAATGTGCCACTCGTACATGATCTCACTAATTACAAACGCCTTTATTCTCTAACAGTAGGGAAGAAGGGAAAAAAACAGGACGCCATAAAAAGGCTGAGTAAAGAATTAATTGAGTAAATAATATTTAAATCAAGGAGTTATTTTGGGACTTTTCTCAAGGCCTGAATTGGCTGAAAGTAGTTTAATTGGTCTATAATTGTGTGAATTAATTCATTCCTACCCCCAAGGAAAAGTCTATGCATGTTCCTGGGTGGGGGTGCCTCCAAAAGCAAGGCCAGCGTCTGTGACAGAAAGGGGAGGCTGCTGTTGTGACATCTGTCCCCAGAGCCTGCCAGATTCTCCACAGAGACCAGCCTGCTGCCTGGGGCATGTCACCATCACCCTCCTCCCGTCACCAGGGACAAACAGTGAGACACAGAAACGGCAGACCGCTCCAGCGGCCCAGTGCTGCCTGGTGCTGAAGTCAATTTATTCTTGGCACACAGTGATCTTAGATGAGCAAGTGTGGGATGATGGCCCTGAACACCAGACGCCGTGAGTCACTCAGCCTCACACAGTGGTAGCGAGGACAGGCAGGAGCAAAAGCGCCACAGGAAACTGAGGCAGGGTCACAGGAAACTGAGGAGTGGCTCTGACAGTGGGCACTTGGAAAAAAGCCTCCTGTTGAGACTTACATCTTAAATGCCCCCACGGGCAGATGCTTTCAGAGGTGGCACTATTTGGAAGGTGGTGGAGTTTTTAGCAAGTGGGGTCTTGTGGTGATATTTTAATTGTGCTGAAATGTGATTTTATTTGTATGTTAATAAATAAAGTTTGCCTGGAGATCAGAGTTCACATTGCAAGGTCACATAGCCATAAACAGGAGTCAGGCATGTGGTGGCACACGCCCTTAATCCGATCACATGGCAGGCAGAGTCTCTGTGTGGTCAAGGACACAGCCAAGCGTGGTGACACAAGCCTTTATTTAATCCCAGTACCAACCATAGAGACCTGGAGGTCTGTATAGACAGGCAGTGATGAGGAAGTCATGTGGCTGGGCTTAGAGCCAATGAGAAGGCAGAACAGGAAAGCAATAAAAACACAAGTCACACAGGAAGAAGCTCTCTGGGGGAAGCGAGGTGGTGAGATAGGGTAGTCATGGCTCTTCCCTAATTCTCTGATCTCTTTGGCTATTACCCCTGTATTTGGCTCTGTGTTTCTTATTTACTAAGACTGTTTAGAATTTCATCCACAGGGTCTGACTGGTGAAAGTAGATCATTTCAGGTGATAGCTGGCCCTGGCTCTGCCTGAGACCTCTGCTTTTTGATCTCTGGCTATATGAAGACCCACTGTGCCATGGCCCCCTCCACAGACAGAGCCTCTCCAACCACCATGCCTTCCCGGCCATAATGGATGCAACCTTTTGAAACCATGAGCCAAAATAAACTCAAACTCTTCCTTGAGTTATTCGTCTAACAACAGGAAGTATTTTATCATAAAAAGAAAACCAATACCACTTCTTTAATTGGGCCTTACCAATGAGAGCCAGACATGAGCACCTGTGAGCTAAGAAAGACTTCACTCTATCAGAGGTGCCGCAAGTCGTCCCGAGTCCAGAAAGTGGCAAAAGTGAGTCAGATCTGGGGTCACTGCCACCAGAACATGTGTGAGGAAGGAACCGCTGCTGGCATCTGGAGTCTCGTTCCTAGGGTGACAACTCACCCCACACACAGATTGCATACCCTTCCACCTTGCTTGGGTCAATGTAAAAGACCAGGAAAAGGATTCTCCCCTCCCTGTTTCCCCTGCCCTTAACAAACATTGTCCTGCCAAGAAAACCAGAGAGCTGGGGCTTCGCTGTCATCGTGCACTGGGCATATGCAGTAGGCTCAGAGCTCTGCTTCAGCTGTCAAAGGATCCTCTAGGTCACCCACAGTCTCCTGCACACAGGGGAACCAGGGTTCCTAACAGCAACCCCACAGCAGAACAGCCAGCTGACAAATGACAGTCTAGAGCCACACTAGACTCCAAAAACAGTGGCTCCAGAAAATTCCTTTGGCCCAACCAATACCTCTGCTGTGAGAAATCAAATCCTCGGGAACTACCCGGGACCGCCTACCATCCATGAGCATCCAGGAGTGATGGGGATTAGAGAGCAGAAATGGTTTTCTTTCTAATGATTCAGGAGCTGGGTCTCCAGCATCCTCAGATACCAGCCAGCCAGAAGGGCTATGGGATTGGAATAATACAGAGCAACACTGGGAAGGTTCCATTCTGTCCACACGGGGCAGTGACAGGAAGGAATGTAATCAAGGCCAAGGTAGAAACTTCAGCCTGGCTTTTCTGATCTATGGCACGGCATGCCAATCAAGTACCTCCAAATCTATGCACTCACAGGCTACAGAGTGGGACAAGAAGGGAACAGAGGTTCTCAAAGATTCTACAGAGGAAGAGATGCCTCCATGAGTAATAATATCCTCAGCAATTATGAATTATAGAAAATGTTTTTACATGGTCCTGTTGCTTATAAAACTCACATGATGGCATCTGTCCCATAGCACAAAGGACTGAGACTCCTATCTCAAGTATAACACTTGAGGGTACTGGAGCAATGGACATCCTGTCCAGCACCAGGTCTCTTGGAAGCCCCACGCTTGGCTCTGTCCACATTTCCATTCTAGCACACATGGGTAGAATAATAGATACTCAATAGCCTGCACGTAATAGGTACTCAAAAAAAAAAAAAAAAAAAAAAAAACATGCTCTGACTTCAAAGGAAAGAAAAGGCAACACCCCCATCACAAGAAGAGCAGATGGGGTAACCACAGCAGCCAACACGAGACAGCAGGGGCATGGCCTGAGGACAGCCGGCGACAGAGCAAAGGCTAAGGAGCCTTGAGCCAGCTACAGGCGCTCTGGGCCTGTGATCTCAGCTCCAAGGAGGCTTAGTACCTGCCATCTCTAGAAATAGGTGCTGAGGGTCCTGAAAGAAAAGATGAGTTAGAAAGTTTTTAAGGTTTCAGCTAAGTCCTAAATCCATCCCCACTCTAACAGAAGTTTACTCCCTGGTGAGTGAAGGGACAAACTCTATAGTCTTCCTCCTCTTCCTCCTCCTGGGGATCCTGAGGACCAGGGCTGAATCCAAGACCATGTAACTATGGCCCTCTTTTCCAAGTAGCTCTCTCCCTAATGGCTGGCATCTCTCCCCAGAGCCCCTGGATCCAGTCAGTCTTCATAAACAGGTGATGTCTGCCCACCAGGACTCCTGCATCCATCCCTGCTGCCCTGTGGTACCAACTCAGTCACCTTTCTCTTGGCTAATTTCATGCCAATTAAGCCAGGCCTCAGCCCCAGCAGGGTCTTCAACCCACACTCAACTGAAATCCAATTAACCTTCGATAAAGGCCTTGCAATCGATAGTCCTTCTGTGGCTAGAAGAAGCAGCCCCATCTGCTTGCAGAAGGCTCCCACACAACCTTTGCTTTTAATAAGATTAATGATAATTGCTGCCACCAGCTCTTAAAGTTACTGGCAAATATGATCCCTGGATGTATATGCTGCCAGGCTCAGGGACATAAATAGAGGAGCCCAGGCAGGCTCCTAGGTAGGGTCACCTGTGCTGCAGGTACACATAAGCACTGATAGCTTGAGGGCTTTATCCTGGGGTGAGGTCTTCTGTGGACCCACTTGGAGACTCTGCAACCCTTTCCCACCCCAGATCCTCATATGCACCCTGGGGTGGTTCCCAGGAATCTACATAGCTACACAAACTCCCCTAATGGTTCTGAAATATAGGGTTCCTGAACCATTCTGAGTCAGT
>CABHPR010150681.1:11157-22798 GCA_902168415.1 Peromyscus melanophrys | reverse complement strand
AGATTATTGTCATATTGCATATTGCACTATACATTCCTACCTCTGTTATAAATATCTTGTGTATTGTCACAATTCTGAAGTCATCGTCCTTTACCGTACATTTGCTTATAGACTGTTTACCTTGTTTACATGAAGCCTTAGTCCTTAGGTTATTTCGGTAGATAAGACTTATAGATTTATAGTCACCTATGCTTGTCATCTCTATAGTTACGTTAGTTAGGTTATCCAGATTTACAGATACATAGGTCGGATGGACAGGTAATCTTCAAACAGTTCATAGACCTAGAGAATATGGCATTTAAATAACTTAGAATTCTGTTGACGTGAGACACAATTGCTCCTGGCAGCACCAATTTGATCCCGAGAGAACGTTGGGCTTCTAAGACATTTCCATTGGAAGTTTGTCTTCTTGGCACAAAATGGCCTACTGGGCAAAGAACTGCCCTTGCCTCAACTGCTGACAGTACGAATGCAATGCTGTCCTTCTGGACAAGCGGGACACAAGGAAAGCGACCACTGTACTCTGCCAAGACAGGGTAAGATGGTCTTTCAGAATTCCTGCTTCTAAAAATGGTCTGTCAGATACTCTGGGCCTGTAGCCAATTTGAATGCACCAACAATGCTGAGAAACATTAGGTGACTGTCCAGGCTGCCAGCTGTCTCGGTCTACTCTTGCAAGATTCCCGAAAGTTGCTTGCATCCATCTTCCATTTCTCAGGTACCATTATATTCCTTCTCAGGTCTTTGATGAGATTGAAGATTAGCAGTTATAGTTACAACTTAGTATATATATATAATGTCTTAGATAGAACATATTAAGTATTAGATTCAGGTTCTTTAGGATAGGACACCTTTTGAAATGATCTTTGTAACATGCCATTTACCCATGCGCTAGACTTCTCTGGATTTTAGTATGTGTTTCTTGCTTGATATTGTTCGCATTGATTGTAGTTCCATCTTATCTAGGTCATTATCCCTCATTAATTAATTACTCCTGGACAATATTTGATAACCATTCATTTGTATATAGTCTTGTATTAGGATAGAACCTTCTTGTTTAAACAAAAGGGGGAGATGTAGTGAGTAGCCGTTCCAGCTTTGACCTGGAAGTTCCAGCCCCCATTGAGGCTTCGGTAACTGTCACCGCCTACAAGGTGGGGCGGAGAGAGGACCCTGAAGACCTGAGATCTGGCGGGCTCTCTTGGTTCCTGGATCCTGGACGCTGGAGGCAGACCGAGCAGAGTTCTCCAGAGACCACCGCCGGACTGCGCTACACCTTTCCCAGACCCTGTAACCTATCCCTTCACTTGTAAGTTACCACAAAATAAACCTCACTTTTAACTACGTGGAGTTGCCTTAATATTTCAACCAATATTCCAGGGAAGGAGCAAAGGAGCTAAAGCTATACAGAGGAAACTGTCTCGAAAAAAATGTTTTTCTGCATTCTGGTGTGTTTCATCTTTACTACGACTTGGTGTCTTCAAATTTTATAGCTATACCACTGGGTTTAACGGTGTCCCAACATGATTCTAACATCCACTTTCCTGACAGCTAATGCTTTGAGTGCCTTTGGATGTGTCAGTGGTCACTGCTGTGTTTCCCTTCCTAAAGTGTCCGTTTTAGAAGCCGCAGGGCCTCCATTTCTGTCAGTGTTTGGAGACTCGCCACCTCTCCGGGATCGAGCTCCCTTGTGGCACGGTGTGTGAATGTGCCATCCCAGACTGGGGCTTGCCCTTTTCCCCTGCTGGCATCTTTCAAAGCACGAGGAGAGAGGATTACCATTTAAGTCCAGGTGCTGCCCAGCTGTGACCACACCCCTGGAGTCAGGCCTGGGAGACAGGATTTCAGCGCAACAGCGATTGGGGGCCTCTGGTTTCCAGAGGAGGCCTACTTTAGCTTCACAGTGCCTTTGCCTGAGGACACATTGTGGGATTCATGCCCTTTGTGCCTCTGTCCATCTCTCTCAGCCTGCCCCCTTATACCACCAGGCCCACCTGTCCAGGACTGACATTGCTCACAGTAATCTAATCTTCCCACATCAGTCATTAATCAGGAAACGTCCCACAGACTTGCCAATCTGATGGAGACATTACCTCAACTGGCATTTCCTCTTCCTTGATGACGTCAGTGGTGAAAAGTTGAGGAACACTAACCAGCAAAGCTCTCCCGGGTTATTCTCCTTAAAACCTGCTTCCTATGTAGAGAAAAGTGTTGGAAGCAAGCACACACCAACAAAACAAGAAGTTATGTAGTGTGTGACAGTTTTTATTCAGGATTTCCAAACAAGTCAAAACAAAATAAGAAAACAAGCAAAACCTCAAAACAACAATAAAACCTCTGATGTTTTCAGCACAGTATGGTCAGGTAAGGACAAAAACTCACTGTCAATCTATTAACCAAACCCAGAAAGGAATAACAGCGGAAGAAAGAAACCTGAATGCTAATAAGTACATACATTATTTTATTTTGGTTTTTCGAGACAGGGTTTTTCTGTGTAACAGCTCTGGCTGTCCCGGAACTCGCTTTGTAGACCAGGCTGACCTCCAGCTCACAGAGATCCACCTGCCTCTACCTCTCCAAGTGAAGGGATTAAAGGTGTGCGCCACCACGCCCAGCTGTACATACATTATTAAAAAGAGAAATACTGAGCCATGAGTTGGAGGCCAGTCTGGTCTACAGAGTGAGTTCTGGGGCAGCCAAGGAACCCTGTCTTGAACAATAAACAAAAACAAAGTGTGGGGGGGAATATTGACTGGCTGTCCTGCTACAGGCTCAGAATGCCAGCACTTGGGGAGTAGAGACAGTTCACTGCTAGCCTGTGTCTAAATAAATAAACAGAAGAATTATCACTGGTCTGGAAATCCTTTTTTTAAAAAAAATCTTAGATTTAAACTATTCTTGGATAAGAGAGAATTTGGAAGATCAATTATCTTTCTGACACAGTGGCATTCAGTGGCATTATTTAAAATAAAAAAGGTTTATCTAATTTATTGTGTGTATTTGTTTGGGGGCACGTGAAGGCAGAGGTTAGTTCTGGCCTCCCACCATGGGGTTCCTGGGATTGAACTCGGGTCATCAACACTTGGTGGCAAGCTCCTTTTTACCTGCTGAGCCATCTCACCATGCCCACATTACTTTCTGTTGTACACTTTACCCGAAGCCTCCCTAAGTGCTAAGAAACATAAACAAGACTCAGATTCTGTACCTTTTTTTTCTTATTAAAAGGACAGTTTTGGGGCCGATTCTGTTGGCACACATTGCCGGGGATATGGACCCTTTCCTTCTTGGATCTCCAGAGGGACCCTGGGACGCGCGGAGAGCATAGCTGCTAGCATGGTGACATTCAGGGTTGCTATGTCCAGGGTACGCACCGGGGTCCTCTGGTCGAGTCGTCCCCCCCACCCCCGCCTGCATCTGCCCAGGGCCTGCCCCCTGCAGCGGATCTCCTTTCTCCGTAGGGAACCGCACCCAGTCAGTGGTCAGTCTAAGGTCCATCCAGAATTGGGGACCTTCTGGCTCCTGAGGATTCTAAAGTTTCTTCGGAAGAAAACAACCATATTAGGTACAGACATCTAGTACCGCAGCTCCAGCATTTTTCAACTGGATTGTATTGTAAAATTGCAGACTCTGTGCGGTCTCTACCAATTAGATGTAAATCCGAACTCTGAAAACGTTGCACTGGCCGGGAATCGAACCCGGGTCTCCCGCATGGGAGGCGAGAATTCTACCACTGAACCACCAATGCTTTATGCCTATCCCCTTTGAAGGGTAGGAAGACCTAATTTCTTCAACAAGGGTTTGTGCTTTGATCTGGTCTCGGTGTTGGCTAAAAAGCAGCTAATGCATCCAAACCATTTTTTTTTTTAAAAAAACACAAGCATTGTACTAGAAGAAACCATAATTGTCTGATTTGCCTGATCCAACTCAACCCGAAAAATAGCTTTTAGGTTGCATGAACCTCTTATTTCTGATCCCCAATCTTCAAATTTTAATTTCAAATGGTTGCCTTGGTGTTTATTTCAGTGTTTCTGAGGTGACCAGTCTGTGGTGGTGACCTGGGTAAAAGTCTAATCAAGGGAGAAATGAGAAGAATTAAAATTAAAGGAAATATAGGGGCAAACAGGCATAATCAAATTTTAGGTTGAAGAGTTAGTTTTTATAGTTGATCATGTTATGTGATGTTTGTTGAGGTGATCAGTCTCCTAATTATTGTAGCAACAGTATGTGCCTTCTGTTTTATCTTTATTTTGACAAAGTTTAAGTGTTGGAGAGATCTGTTGCCCCAATCCTTTAGGAGGAAGGAAACGGAATAGAGCAGCTGTCACAGGCTCTGGGTCCAGGAGTCCTCCTGACTTTTTAAAAGACAAGAGCCACCTGCAGAATTCTGTTTCTGTCACTGGCAAGCCAAGGCAGCAGGTTCTGGACTCGGGTGCAGATTGACACAAACCTGAGCTCGGCAAGAAACTCCGGCTCCTGCTGACCTAGCCAAGTGATTGGTCCTAGAGGCCCTTTGCCCACCTCTAAGACACAGACAGCTTTGGCAAACACCTTCTAAGGGCCACATGCATCGACTAAACTGCATTTATTTCCCAACCTACAAACTTGCACTTCCTGCACTCAACTCCTAAACATAGAGACCTCAGATGCACTTTATAGTGTCAAATTCTGCAGTGCCACACACCAGTGTATCCAAGGTTGGTATCCCATGCCACCCTCCACGTCAGCACTGTGATCCCCTATGAGCAGTGCACTGTTCTGAGAGCTTCAGTCCATCTCAGGAACCTGTGTCTATCCCTGCCTGGTCTATGTGCTCTCATTAACATTCATCTCTTTGTCTGACCCAGAACTTGCCATTTTCCTTAGATAGACAGTCCCAGTCTCTCAACACTACAATTTGTCCCTAGTTTAGTTGTTTAGGGTTACTGGATTCTTTACAGACTCAGTGCCCCATCAACTGCACTCCGTCCTACATTACTTCTTATATCCATTAAATATAAATGGCTCAAAAACAGGCTTCTCTATAGCCAGCTTTGCCTAGTCTGGTCCATTTGCAACATTGTATCCCAAGCGACGATTTCGCAATACAAGTCTGGGCACATCTATAGTTAAAACAAACTGTATCTACTGATATAGCTGTGTTCCTCGGCTTCAAGTACTTTAATAACAGTGACGAAAACTCAACATAAGGAAACCATGTTTTTTTTGGTTTTTTTTGTTTTTTTTTTTTTTGGTTTTTCGAGACAGGGTTTGTGGGGGTATTGTGTTCCCCAAAATATTGTGTATGCTAATAAACTTATCTGGGGTCAGAGAACAGGACAGCCATAATATGAAACAGAGGTTAGGCAGTGGTAGCATACACCTTTAATCCTAGCATTCAAGAGACAGAAATCCCTCTGGATCTCTGTGAGTTCAAGGCCACATTGGAAATGGCCAGGCACGGTGATACACACCTTTAATCCCAGAAAGCCACACCTTTAATCCCAGGGAGTGGTGGTAGAAAGCAGAAAGGTATATAAAGCGTGAGGACCAGAAACTAGAGGCATTTGCCCTGGAGAGGCATTTGCCCTGGAGAGGCATTTGCCCTGGAGAGGCATTTGCCCTGGAGAGGCATTTGGCCTGGAGAAGCATTTGGCCTGGTTAAGCATTCAGGCTTCTAGCAGCAGTTCAGCTGAGAGGCATTTGGATATGAGGACATAGAGGCTTCCAGTCTGAGGAGGCAAGACCAGCTGAGGATCCGGCAAGGTGAGATAGCTGTGGCTTATTCTGTCTCTCTGACCTTCCAGCATTTACCCCAATACCCGGCTCAGGTTTGATTTTATTAGTAAGACTTTTAAGACTCATGCTACAAGGGTTTCTCTGTGTAGCTTTGCGCCTTTCCTGGAGCTCACTTGGTAGCCCAGGCTGGCCTCAAACTCACAGAGATCCGCCTGGCTCTGCCTCCCGAGTGCTGGGATTAAAGGCGTGCGCCACCACCGCCCGGCCCCATGTTATTTTTAATGCACAGTTTCCAAAGCTGTCTTAGGTTTCTGTCCCTGTGGTAATCACCATGACTAAAAGCGACCTGGGGAGAAAAGGGTTATTTTATTTTATAACATATAGTCAGTCCTTCATGAAGGGAAGTCGGGGCAGGAACCTGGAGGCAGGGCCTGAAGCAGAGACCATGGAAGGATGCTGCTGACAGGCTTGCTCAGCCTGCTTTCTTATACAAACCAGGACCTGGGGTGACTGGGCCCTCCGGCATCAATCATTAATCAGAAAAATGCCCCACACACGTGCCTACAGGAGGCATTTCCTCGCTTGAGGTTCCCTCTTCCCAAATAACTCCAGCTTGTGTCAGAAAAAAAAAAAACTATCACAGAAATTTTAGACCATTTTTGATTGTTTCTGTTGCTTTTGGACCTGTGGTGAGGCCAGATATCATGGTCTCTGCATCTACAGAACAAAATCCTTTACCACACAACCAGGAAAAGAGGAAGCCACTGGGATCCCACTATCCCACTCAAAGGCATGCCTCCAATGACCTGAAAACCTGTCCCTAGGGACTGCCTCTTAAAGCTTCCAGTATCTCTGGATACTGTTGGTTCAGTGATGAGGGAGGCAGTTGGTATCAAGAAACCATCTATACGAGCAGTTGATATATGGTGGGTGGAGAGAGAGAGAGAAGAGCAGGCAAGCTCTGAGCAGCAGAAGGCTGTTTGGACATGTTGTTGTTTGAGTATAAAATACCTTTCTCCACCCCAGCTCATGTGTCTTAGCCTTGGTGCCCTGATGGTGACATAATTTTGGGTGGTGTTAGAACGTTAAGGAGATGGGACCTAACTGGAAGAAATTATTGGTATATATCCTGAAGGAATATCTGAGCACTGGCCTTTCCTCTTCCTGTCTGGGGACAGGTGAGCTGCTCTGCCTCACCACAGTCTGCACAATGATGCTGGACCTCTCACCACAAGGTCTCCACGATGATGCTGGACCTCTCACCACACAGTCCCCATGATGATGCTGGACTTCTCACCACAGTCTGCACAATGATGCTGGACCTCTCACCACAAGGTCTCCACGATGATGCTGGACCTCTCACCACAAGGTCCCCATGATGATGCTGGGCCTCTCACCACACGGTTCCCATAATGATGCTGGGCCTCTCACCACACAGTCCCCATGATGATGCTGGGCCTCTCCCCACAAGGTCCCCATGATGATGCTGGGCCTCTCCCCACAAGGTCCCCATAATGATGCTGGGCCTCTCACCACACGGTCCCCACGATGATGCTGAGCCTCAAGTAAGGCCACAGCAACAAGCCCTCTGGCCATGGACTGACACTGTGAGCTCAACAAAACCTGACCTCCTCAAAACTGTTTCTCTTGGGTATTGTCACAACGACAAATAGTTCCACCCATGCACTGCCATCCGTCCATCCTCGTGTCGGAATTGATGTCATCGTGGGATCTTTCTCATGGTTTCCACCAGGCAGTTAAAAACTTGGGCTCTGGGTTGAGTGATGGCACAAACCTGCAATCACACCACTGGGAAGGCAGAAGAAAATGATTGAGCACTCAAGGCTGTCTAAACAACACTCAACGACTAATCGCCATTATTATTATCATCTTAGAGATTTGCAGAGGGACGTTCTGATCTTAGGCAGAGTGTGGTGCACGCATCATCGTAAGTTGAGTAACATGACAATAATCACTTACATAAACATTTTTTAAAATAAAAATCATTAGCTGTTTATGAATTGATTACACCTTTTGGAGTGGAAGATGAAGATGAAAACATCAAAGCTCCGTTTTGAACAGACAGACTCAGAAATTAATATACATTCCTATCTATGATAATTGTCATGGGAGGCATCTGGAAAGGAATTATTATTTTCCACAAGAGATATACTCTGAAGTCCTCCTCTTTGCTTTGACATATTTATTTATTTATTTATTTAGTTGTTGTTGTTGTTTGAAGACAGGGTTTCTCTGTGTAGCCCCAGCTGTCCTGAAACTCATTCTGTAGACTAGGCTCGCCTCAAACTCACAGAGATCCGCTTCTGCTTCCTGAGTTCTGGGATCAAAGGTGTGCACCACCACCGCCCAGCATCTTTAATGTAACTCCTTTTTGGTTAATACTTTGAAGTGAACACCTTCTCTCATTGTCCCCAATATTTTGTTACTTTCTGATGTAACTGGGACCAGGTGACCCTGAGTATAGCAAAGAGCTATTTCTTTTTTTTTTTTTTTTTTTTTTTTTTTTTTTTTTTTTTTTTTTTTTTTGGTTTTTTCGAGACAGGGTTTCTCCGAGTAGCTTTGCGCCTTTCCTGGAACTCACTTGGTAGCCCAAGCTGGCCTCGAACTCACAGAGATCCACCTGCCTCTGCCTCCCGAGTGCTGGGATTAAAGGCGTGCGCCACCATGCCCGGCCAAAGAGCTATTTCTTAAATCTAGTTTTCCCGGGGCTTAAGGAAAGCTCACTAAAGTGCTCACCTCATAAGCATGAAGGACTTGAATTTGATCCCCAGAACCCACATTAAAAAGCCAGCTGTTAGTGGGTGGTGGTGTCAGCCTAGCTTTATCAGGGGAGCCCCAGGTCAATGAGAGACCCTGCCTCAAAAACACAGGAACAGCACCCAAGGCTGTCCTCTGGACTCCACATACACAAAGTGAAAAACAAATACATAATAGAATGAATCTAGTAGTATTTATTTATTTATTTGCTGAATGAACCTGGCCCTCTTTACAGTTAAGGTAATTTAAAAATATGTTAATTTTAAATGTACCATCTTTACTTTTAAATGTACCATCTTTACTTTTTTCCCTATTTGTCCTTGCTCTGTTTCTATTTCTGTGTATGTCTTGTCTGCTTTGGATTGGTTCTGTTAACTATTATAGCACTGAGGCTCTTACTCTTCTATATTCTTTGCTTTCACTTTTTTCTTCTTTTGATTCCATTCTTTTAGTGGTTACTTTAAAACCTGCTTCAGTGGGGCTAGAGAGATGGCTCGGCAGTTGAGAACACCTGCTAGCTCTTGCAGAGGACCCAGAGGATCCTGGTATACACATGGTTTCTCCCAGTCGCCTCTAACTCCAGGTCTAAGAGATACAATGCCTTCTGGACTCACGGTACTGCGTGCATGTGGTACACACACACACACACACACACACACACACACACACACACACACACGTAAAACCCTGAGTTGTTAACCCATAATTACTTACACTGATTAATACTCTTATTCTTATGCCAAAGTAACAACCTTGTATTGCTTTTTTTTTTGTTTATTTTTTTTTGGTAACGAGACAGGGTTTCTCTGTGTAGCTTTGTGCCTTTCCTGGATCTCACTTGGTAGCCCAGGCTGGCCTCGAACCACAGAGATCCGCCTGGCTCTGCCTCCCGAGTGCTGGGATTAAAGGCGTGCACCACCGCCGCCCGGCTGCTTGTATTGCTTTGATCAGAGTTAATCTTACTCAGCATATGTGCTATATGCTGTTATTATTTAACATAGGTCTAAATATTTTTTTTAAAGATTTATTGATTTATTATGTATACAGCATGTATGACTGCAGACCAGAAGAGGGCACCAGACCTCATTACAGATGGTTGTGAGCCACCATGTGGTTGCTGGGAATTGAACTCAGGACCTCTGGAAGAACAGTCAGTGCTCTTAACCTCTGAGCCATCTCTCCAGCCCCCGGTCTAAATATTTTTAACTCTCTATAGTTTTGACCTTGAATATCTTCCCAAAGCCCATGTGTTAAAGACTTGATCACCAGCCTGTGGCATTATTGGTAGAACCTTTAGGAGGTAGGACCTAGTGGGAGGAAGACTCTGGGGCTGTGCCCTTGATGGGGACACTGGGACCCTAGCCTCTCTGCTTCTTTGTTCATCTGGCACCATGAGATAAACAGCCTTCCTCCACACTGCCCACTCACTATAATGCACAGTGCCACCACTACAGGTCTGTGGCAGGCTTTCTTGGACCGCCAGCCTCCAAATCATGACATAGAGACATTAATTATGAATGCTCAGCCTTAACTTAGGCTTGTTTCCAGCTAGCTTTAAAAAAAAAAAAAAACTTAAATTATCCCAGTACTATTAATCTATGTGCTGCCTCAAAGCTCTTTTATCTCATCTACATACTGTCCATCCTGCTTTCCTGCTTCCTCTGTGTCTGGCTGGCTGCCACCCCCTCCCAGTTGGCTGGCCGGCCCTCCTTTTCTCCTTTCTCCCTAACCAGCAGCCCTGCCAATCCCTCCTCTGCCTGGCTATCGGCCATTCAGCTTTTTATTAGACCAATCAGGTGCCTTAGGAAGGCAAGGTGAAACAGCAACACGTCTTTACCTAGTTAAACAAAAGCAACACATCTTAAATAATTAAACTGAACCAGAATAAACTCCTCTTCCTCACTCGTTGTTTGTCTCAGGCATTTTGTCAAGGTGATGAAAAGCTAACATATGCTAGGAAACTGTTCACGTATTTTTATATAGTTAATATGTGCTGGATAGTTTTATGTCAACTTGACACAAGCTAAAGTCATCTGAGAGTAAGGAACCTCACTCAGTTAAGAAAATGTCTCTAGGCTGGGCGGCGGTGGCGCACACCTTTAATCCCAGCACTCGGGAGGTAGAGCCCGATGAATCTATGTGAGTTCGAGGCCAGCCTGGTCTACAGAGTGAGATTCAGGAAAGGCGCAAAGCTACACAGAGAAACCCTGTCTCGAAAAACAAGAACAAACAAAACCCCTAAAAACAAAAAACAACATCAAAAAAGAAAATGTCTCTATAAGATCCGGCTGTAGGAAGACCTATAGGACATTTTCTTAATTAGTGACTGATGGGGAGGACCCAGCCCATTGTGGGCGGTGCCACCCCTGGGCTGCTGGTCCCGGGTTCTATTAGAAAGCTGGCTGAACAAGCCATGAGGAGCAAGCCAGTAAGCAGCACCCCTCCATGGCCTCCTGTCTCCAGGTCCTGCCCTGCTAGATTTCCTGTCCTGACTTCCTTCAATGACAATCAGTGATATGGAAATGTAAGCCAAATAAACCCTTTCCTCCCCAACCTGCTTTTGGTCACGGTGTTTCATCACAGCAGTAGAAACCCTGACGAAGATATGGTTCTACTTTAGCTCTATCCACGCGGGTTACTTCCATCTTGCCTATCACTTCATTCTGTGTCTCCATCGCTCCGTATCAGACCTTCCCCCTTTTTTTGTGAGAAGCAGCATTGAAGTTTTTTCATGTCCATCTGTTGTCTGCTGGTGATGAATTGTTTCACGTCTTCCCCACACCCCATGAAAGTATCATTATTTTCCTTTAATCATTGAAGCCTATCTTTACTGTACATAGACTCCTAAGAGGCAACTATTTCCTTTCAGCCAGTTGAACACACTTGCATTTTTGCTGTTCAGAAGTCAATGGTTCTCCAATCCACTTGAATGAATTTTTTTTTTTTCTGGATACCCTCCTCACTATTTTTTTCTTTGTCTTTGATTTTCCAACGTTTTACTGTGGTGGGCGGAGTTATGAATTTCTCTCTATCTTGTTTGATGTAAAGTCTTGTAAAATCTGTTGACTGATATTTTTTAATTTGTTATTATAACACTCACGTGTGTGTGTGTGTGTGTGTGTGTGTGTGTGTGTGTGTGTGTGTGTGT
>CABHPR010150680.1:2097-70751 GCA_902168415.1 Peromyscus melanophrys | reverse complement strand
TTTTTTTTTTTTTTTTTGAGACCATACCCTTTTGGGTCTAGGGGTATAAATACCTCTGGACTGTTATTGTTCCTTACATCCTGGGTTTACTTGGTGGTCCTTAGCCTCTGGCTCTGTGATGGTCCTGTAACAATTAGCTGAGTAGTTAATTAGGAGAGGGAATCGGAAAGGAAAAGCTTGTGGGGTAAAACCTCATTCTTCTGGAATTGGTGACAAGGCATTGGATCCTGGTGTCCTTGAGACACCAGGAACTTAGAGAGCAGGGCCTTGACTGTGTCCCTGTGCATGAGGAGGAGAAGCACTTCAGATAGGTCAGGAGTGAGGCACATGGAGGGAGCAAAGAAACAAAAGCTCCTACCTTAGCTACAAAATCTCTTCCCATTAGGGACACAGGGCAGGTTGGCACAACTAAAAATGTATGGGTAAGAGGGATACCCCTGAAAATGCAATCAAGTGGTAAAGTCTGATGAGGTAGGTAAGGCTGTCCCCCTACCCCAACAATAGGGAGATGAGGAGAGATGGGATCCCAAAACTCCCTCATGACTGAGTAAGTGGCTACACTGTCCAAAATGTGTAAGAAAATGTGTCACCCCAAATGTTATCATGACTACCCTGGGTCCCCTGTGTGACCACGGGTGTGGTTGGTCTGAGAACCAGGCAGCTTCAGTTGTTCCAGAGCCTGCTTGAATCCACTGGGACAGCACCTTCTCAGACCCAAACAGCCACAGAGTCCCAAGCTGAGGAAGATGATGGATGACTCCAAAGCAGCAGATGACAATCCACTACCCCAGGACATCTGGCTACCTCAGAAGCCCCCTTCCCTACTCTCCAAGAATTAACCAATGCTTACCAAGTCAGCTGTAGGCCATTTCGGGAGACACGGCCTTATTCCTGTTCACCTGCCATTATTTCATAATAAGCAAAGAGTCTGGAATGTTGGAATTCCTGGCCACACCCCCAGCTACATGACTGCTGCACTGTCCAGTAGCCAAGTAAGAGGCTTAGTCATCCTGGGGCCATATGTCCTACATAATCCATGCATTGCATGGTCACATAATTTGCATGCAGCATGATCACTTAATCAATGTGCATGCATGGGCATAGCTACATGGGCCCATATGCGCATGTGTGGGGGAGTCCATAAAAGGCAGATCCCATGTACCCTCCCCCCTCTTCCACACATATCTCTCAAATAGGCCTAAGGACACCCTTTCCTGTCCCTCCCTTCTCCTAATAAACTCTAATAGTGGGTTTTGTTGTGCCTCATGACTTTTCCTCACAGGGTAAATAGCGTGGCATAAAACTAAACAATAGTCAGCTGAATTACTGCTTCATATTTCTGTAGTCCACAGCACAATAGCATCTCTATAAACACAGCAATAATTTAGGGAACATGTTTTGTTAATGAATACTTCTTTTGTATTTGAATAATTTGAGAAGGTTTGGTATTAACTCTCAGTTGAAAGTCTGTTGGAATACTGTGGTAAAACCATCTGGCACTAGTGATTTTTTTTTGTTGTTGTTGTTTTATGTTTTTGATTGGGAGACTTAACAACTGCTTCTACTTCACTGGGTATTCGAGGTTATAAATATGTTTAAATTGATTATCTGATCTTGATTTAAATTTGATAAGTACCATTTATCAAAATGTTATCCATTTCTTTTATTTCTTCCAGTTTGGTGGAGTCCAGGTTTTTAAAGTATGTTCTTAAGAGTCTCTGTATTTCCTTGGTGTGTGTTGTTATGTCCCCTTCTCATTTCCAATTTTGTTAATTTGGATATTTTCTTTCTGCCTTTTGTTTTATTTGGATAAAGGTTTGTCAATCTTAGTAATTTTCTCAAAGCACTAACTGTTTGATTGACTTATTGTAGTTTTTGTTTGCTTGTTTGTATTCTGTTTATTCCAACCCTGAGTTTGATTATTTCTTCCCATATATTCCTTTTGGAAGTGATTTCTTTTTGTTCTAGATATTTGAAGTGTACTGCTAGTTTACTAGTATGATATCACTCCAATTTTTTATATAGGCCCTCAATGGAATGAATCTGTGTATTGGAATGGATTTCATTGTGTTCCATGAGTTTGGGTATGTTGCATATTTATTTTATTTCAATTCTAGAATTTTTAAAATGTTTTTAAAGTTGTCTGCCTTTACTGATTTTCATTCAGTTGTGAGTTGGTCATTTTCCATGAGTTTGTAAGATTTCTGTTGTTGTTGATATCCAGCTTTAATCCATGGTGGTCAGATAAGAAGTATGGCAGTTTTTCACTTTTCTTGTATCTATTGAGACTTGCTTTATTTCCAAGTATGAGGTCAATTATGGAAAATTCCATGAGGTGTTGAGGAGAAGAGTATATTCTTTTCTGTCTGGGTAAAACGTTCTGTAAATATCTGTTAGGTCCATTTGGTTTAGATCATCAAGTATCTCCAGCTTTCTCTTTTCAGGTTTTGTCTGTGTTACCTGTTGTTGGTGAAAATTGGGGTATTGAAATTACTCACCATCCATTTAATAATGAAAATGAGTTTGTCTAAATAATACACGGATAGACAATACATGCATTGAAATCCATCCAGCCACATTTTACATTTTATGTATTTCACATAAAACACACTAAGTCATTACTTCCAACTGTGTTTGTAGCAAAAATTTAAACTGATGTCATCAGTTTAACTCACTGTTGATGAAATGCAGAAGTATATTCCGGATATCACTGGAACTTTCCTAGACAGTTAACTGTGTGTGTTTATCACACATTTCAGTGAGGCCACAGCCATGTGTCTGTCTCAGAGAAATAAAATCTTTGATGTGGGTGCAGAAGAGAGTGTTTAGTGGCTAAGAGCACTTGCTATTCTTTGGTGTAAGTAATATTGTTTTTAAATTATATAATATTAATATTATTCAATTAAATAAGTATTAAATTCTCCCTTTTGAAAACTGTCCCATTGTTATAGTCGATGTTGCCACTGAGGAACCAGTAGAAAGCACCAAACACACATTCTTCACTATTTAGGCCAATTCTATGCCACTCATAGTTTAGAAAATGACAAGTTATTTTCTTTTAGCTCCTTGGTCAAATAAATTTATTGTCTTTATGAAAATATCTTCATAGAAAATTGCTTTAGCTTTCAGTGGCCCATTCCTGAGCTCTGAGGAAGCTTGCCTTCTTTTGAGCAACCGGATCTTTCTTCTGGGCATGAGACATTTTGGGTCAGTTCCACCTCTTCTTCTTCACTTTTTACGGGCTTCTTCTCATAGACTGGATTCTCTCTGATAGCAGTATGAGCTTTCCTATGCATCTCCTCCATCATGTTTGGAGTTACGGTGTTCTTGATCTACTGAGAGAACCGTTTCTTATAAGTATCTCCATCTTCCTTCATTAGGTAACACATGTAGTCAGCGACTTTCTGACCTATGCTGTGCTTACGATGTACTTCTGTGTTAAACTCCTTGCTTTCATAATCATAACCAGAAAGTCTTTTGTTACTCGGAGGAATAAATAAGCCTCCATCCACAGCTCCCTTCAGGGCCCCAAAACCTTTATTGCCAGTTGTAGTTCGGGCAAGATGTGCATCCAAATAGCAAGTGAAGGCATCAGGCTGACCATCAATGCTTTCCACATTGTGTTCATCTCCAGTCACCTCCACTTGGCCTTCATAGATCTTGTCTATACCAAACCTGTTGAGAAGCCTGTGGGGTAGCAGCAGCAGGACAAGTATAATAGACTGCAGCATAATTTGTCAGGCAAACTTTCACACCATATTTTGGTAGTTTGTGTACATGTGCTGCGCAGACTATCATATCCCCTTCTATTTGGGCATACACAATCTGGCAGATGATGTCTCTGTTCGTTACATGAACTATCACCCTGCCTTTGGATATGTTGTACTTATTTCCATCCTGGATCACCAATCATTTCTGAGCATAGTATTCATTTACCCTCTCGCCATATTCTAAATCTCACTTGGTACCTCTCAAAGTAGTCCTTATTATTGACAGCTTTCACAAACCCTATCTTGTGGAACAGAAACTCGCCATCGAAGCCCCACACAGACCGGCAGGCACGGTAGCACTAGAGGAAAAGGACTGGAGTGCCATATACCAAGTTATTTTTGAAGGATAATGCACACAGAAATGAAACTTTAAATGAGTATAAAGCGACACCATGCAAACTTAGATGTCACTGTGAAGATTGCTCTGCTTCTGCTAATATTCCTGTCAGCTTCCCTAACTGTTCTTGATGTTCCCCACTACCTTCTCTGAGGCAATTATCTCATACAAAATGATATTTCAAAGGAAACGATGTGTTATAATCTTTTAGGCTATAGATGCTGTTCTTGCTAATTTCCTGTGCAATCTTCTTACCTGAAAGAAAAAGCTGAGAAAAAACAACAGAACCTGAAATAATTTTATCAGCATTTTCCCCAAGCAACAAACTGGTTGAGCTTATTTTGTCACAGTTTAAACTCCTGTTGAAGCAGTTAATGTTATCTTTCCAATATACAACTACCAGTGTTATGGAAGAAAACAGATATAATGTTTAGAGTAAAATGAAGGAACATATATTTCTCTGTGTACTAAAACCAAAGAAATGAAATTATGCTTAACAAGTTGTGGAAATAAATAAATAAACCTGACACTGTACTCAGGTAGGTTTCAGAGATCATATATTGAAGGATATGAGTGGGCATACTTACGGCTTCTTAAATAAAAAATGAAGTGGTTGAAAATTATGGCTATCAAGATCATAAGATACTTTCATTAAATAAATTTAATGAAGAATAGGAAAAAGACTACCATCACTTCAAGCTTAGGCACAGCAACTAATGACCATAACACAGAATGGAAGAATGGGCAAAGCTACAGGTATCATGTTGAAATATACAAAGGAAATATATATCTGAAACTTTCTTTGAAGAAGGCTACTGGTAATTCTTTAACAACAGCAGCAAATCTCAGAAACTGATTACCTATGGTAGGATGTTCAGACAACAGATTAGATCTTGAAGAAAGAATACATAGATCACTTATTAAGGATCTTAGATTTCCTGTTATATTTTTCTTTATTTTCCACTAATGAGTACATATAAGACAAAGCATTAGAATTGCATGGTTAGTGATTAAGAGATTCTATTTTTAAACAATTAAACCTTATATCTAATAGCAATTTCCATCTTTAACATTATAATCATTGCTAAATCATTGCTAAAACAGGACCAAGCAATTTCCAATGCCATTTTCAGTCCCAGGGAAAAAAAATGGGATTAACTCATCAAGGTTTCCATCTTGAAAACAGTGAAAGAAGAAATTTCTCATTCATGTTTTGCCATAGGAAGTCTCAATACCTGTTTATGTGTAAGATTGTTTATCTGTGGTCATTTACTAGAAAGGTAAAACTGAAACCGAAACTATCACTGGCTCAAGTAATGACAAAGAAATCTGGAGAGATGGTTCATTGGTTAAGAAAGCTTGCTACACTTCCGGAGGACCCAATTCATTTCACAGTCGCCATGTAGGGCAACCAGAGCTCCAGAAATCACCGCCCTCTTATGGACTCTACAGGCACCCACTCAAAGTTTCATACATTCACATATATGCATAAATAAAATAACACTTAAGAAAGAAATGAAAGAGGAAAAGGGAAAGATCACTGTCCATGGATTAGAAAAAGAATATTGCCAAAATGACCATTCTTTCTAAGGCAGTCTACAAAGTCCATGGTACCCATGTGAAAATTACAATGATGGTTGTCATAAAACTACCAGTTTTTAGGTAATCACAAAGGTCTCTAATGGATAGAATAATCTTGAACAGAAGGAATGAAACTCAAGCTGTCACATTTCAATATTTAAAGTGTGATGCAAAGTTATAGAAGCCTAAGTATTAAGGCTTTGCCCCAAAAAACCATAAATGATTGTATTCAATACACATCTTAGAAATAAACACATATTTATGCAAGAAACAAACATGTTTCTTTACAAAATGAAATTTTGTATATCAAGGAAAGATAATCTCTTTCACAAAATGTGTTGGTAAGTTAAAAATGCAGTTGTTGAAGGGTTAAATAAGACTATATCTTTCATCAGACAAAAATAAGATTCAAAAGAACAAATATGAAAATGTAATACTTGGAACTTGATGCTATTAGAAGGAAGCAAAGGAGCAATGTTGCATGACATTTGGCTGGGCAAGGAATACTTGGACCGTATCAAAAGATACCTGACCACAATTATTAAAAGTACAGGAAAGTAAAATAAAACGTGACAAAGGAGGTGGCACCAAAGAGAAAGATTATATATACCAAAACAAACAAACAAACAAACAAAAAAAACAAACCAATCGATAGAGTAAAGGTAAAACCTACAGGATGAGAGAAGATATAAAGAACATAGAAATGGACCACAGTTCAATTTTATTTATTTATTTATTCGTTTGTTTGTTTGTTTGTTTGTTTGTTTGTTTCGAGACAGGGTTTCTCTGTGTAGCTTTGCGCCTTTCCTGGATCTCGCTTTGGAGACCAGGCTGGCCTTGAATTCACAGAGATCCGCCTGCCTCTGCCTCCCGAGTGCTGGGATTAAAGGCGTGTGCCACCACCGCCCAGCCAGTTCAATTTTATAAGAGGAGAAAAGATAAACGGAAAAGGAACATTTATTCCTACACCAAAGCTTATTAGAGATTCTGCAGGCTACGGAAAGAGAAAGATGGACACCAATCCAGCCACAAAAACCCTCAAACTACAGTATGTCCTGCCTGTAAGATGTGCTGGGGCAATGAGGGCACAGAACATTTGAGAGTGGTCAACCAATATTTGTTTTAACTTGAAGCTAACGCCATGTGTCCATAAGAGGAAGCCCCTGCCCTATACTGCCATGATGGCTAGGAACTGAAGACTGGATAGCCCAGACACCTAGAGTAGAAACAAACAGTACTGGCAGAAAAAAATAAATCAGTGAAATGATTCCTACAAATATTCTGCTCTACTCATAGATCGGTGCCTTGCTCAGTTGTCATCAGAGAGGCTTCCTTTGGCAGCAGATGGGAGCGGGTGTAGAGAATCACAGCCAGACACTGTACAGAGAAAGTCTAAATTGGACATTGCCATCCGTTCCCTCCCCTCACAGGTAGGGGAACCTTAAGGAAGAGAGGGAGGAAAGATTGTGGGAGACAAATGGGGATGGAGGACAACAAGAGAACATGGCCCACCAAATCAACTAAGTAGGACTCACATGGACTCACAGAGACTGAAGGGGCAAGCATGAAGCCTGCATGGGTCTGCACCGGGTCCTCTGTGTATGTTATGGTTGTTACCTTGATGTTTTTGTGGGACTCCTAACAGTGAGAGTTAGAAGTCTCTTGCCTGCTTTGGGGACTCTTTTCCTCCTATTAGGTTACCTTATCAGCCTCAATATGAGGGCTTTGCCTCATCTTACTGTATCTTGCTTTGTCAGGTTTCGCTGTAATCTCTTAGAGGTCTGCTCTTATCTGAAGAGAAAGTGGAGAAATGGAGGGGGAGTGGATCCTGGGGAGAGGGGAGGAGGGGAAGGAGGTGCTGGGAGCGGAGAGAAGGGAAACTTTGGTAGGGACCTATTGTATAAGAGAAAATCTATTTTCAATAAAAATACCAAATAAATCAAAAAAGAAAGAAATCCTGTGGCACAAGGACTCTGGTACAGGGAGGCAGTTGAGATCATTTGCAACAAGAGGCGCTCCCTCTCTCTCCCTTTCTCTCTCTCTCTCTCTCTCTCTCTCTCTCTCTCTCTCTCTCTCTCTCACACACACACACACACACAGACACACATGCACACACACAAGTGCACATGCGTGTGCACACACAGGCACAGGCACATGCATACGTTTTTGTGAAGAATTAAATCAAAGGCTTTACTGTTTTTCTGTCATTTTCCTGTCCTGTTTTATAGATTCCATATTTAAAGTCCATCTGTTATCTTATAAATTGTTGATTATACTGCCTTTCAGGCTGTGATTTTTCTTTTTGTTTACTCATTTCTTCCATTAAAGGCCTAAAATGTGTTTCTTTTTCCTGATTCTTTGTTTCTTATTTTATGAAGTCCAGCTTGCCTTTTTATTTTTAGATAAATTTTAGATTCTTGGAATTGTATCTAAGCAATCTGAACTAAAGCCAGGACCCATGAAGTTATTGATTTTACATCCTTTGAGGAAAAATATTTATAATATCATGTTCACAGCTACTTTTGTAATAAAATTCTACAGATTCATAATTTATTTGAGGAACTTTTGTTTAATATGAGGAATTTTCTGGAATTTCTATTGTTTCTTGTCAAGAATTTCCAGCCAAATGTGTTAAAGTAGCTATAGTTTCCTGTAGAAAACATAACATAATTGCTGTTTCTCAACCTCTAAAATATCTGTTTTGGTTTTCTGTGATTTTTTTTTGGCTCTGTATTTGGTATTTGTCACCAAGACAAAGCACTTAAGTAAAAACATCTTAAATTAGGAAAGCATTTTGCCTCTGAATGCTTCCCAGATTTTAATCTGCTGAACTATGGCTGATTTAAGGAAAACAGTATGGCAGTAGGGCTGTGTGGCCAAGAGGCTTACTCACCTTGTGACAATCAGGAGCGGGGAGGGAAAGAGAGAGAGGGAGAGGCACACAATGGTTTCCAGGAAGAAGTCTGGCCTTCAACAGCATGTGACCTACTTTTGTACATCCTCTACCTAGGATCCACAACTCGGTAGCCCATTCATGAAGTAAGATTTTTCCTGATGCCTACACTTCTCAATAGCTTCACCATCAGGGACTGTTCCTTCAACACAGGGGCTGTTTAGTGTCACTTCACAGACAGACCGTTAGAGTTTCATTGACGTTTTCTGTGGCACTCACTTTCTTCTCAATTTTTTATTGATTTTTCTGGTATAGCAGTTTGTGTATACAGTTCCCTTGTGGCAGATGTGGTTAAATTAGCCTAGTTAGTGGATTGTATTTTAGTGTGTTATGGTCATTTCAGTGCACAGTAAGTCACAAAAAGGTCTATCATTCCACGGTGTTTATTTTAGAAGTCAAAAAGTTGAGCATGTTACAACTCAATGTCAAAGTTTCTGCAGGCTTTGTTCCTCTCTATATGTTTGTGGTTTAATTATCAACTAACACTCTCACAACTTTTTCTAAATTGTCAAATTCTTGACATTAATAGTAAAAGCTTGTTAGTGCAATTTGAGAAACATGTTTGAGATTCCTGTTAATCTTAAACAATTTGGACTCCAGTTCTCTGTCCATGTTTTTCACAGCAATTATATGTAAACACTTCAATATAAAGTTTTTCAGATTTAGGAATCTCCCTTATGAGTTCAGCTATCTTGATAATAATATATGTAAGTGGCTTGGTCACTTAGCATAAATAAGGTTGAGTATTCATTGGTGAAATTAATGGTTTATTGACAAAGAATGCGAGAAGCTGAGACTCTTTAGCCACATTATTAATATCCAACACATGTGAACTGGTTAAAATAGATTTGAGATACATGTAGCACACACACCCAGCAACAACTGTATATGAATCCGGTTCACATGCATAAGTCTACCATACTCTGATGTCATTCTCAAATTTGATTAGCAACAAACAGAATTTGATCCAATGCATTTTTTCTTTTAAAAACATGTCTATGGGAATACACCACCTTTTGCCTTCAAAAATATTTCTTGCAAAGTACAGTGAGGTCACCCAAAGCCGTGCTTCACCATATTTACAAAGTAAGTTGTCAAGAGTTTTAGGTTCCTACTTGCTGATGAATTTCAGTGTGAAGAAATTGGTAGAGGCACCTAGTAGGGCACAACTGTTACTAATCCCATATATCACAACTCTACCAAAAGTCTAGCTCAAGACAATAGTGGGGATGAAAGACAAAGATGAGGGAGATGGCATAGCTAGGAAGATTCGCAGAGCAGACAATATTTTAAACAAGTATTAAAATCTGAATGAAATTTTGTGAGTGGATGGGACATTTAAGGAGAGAACTCTGC
This sequence comes from Peromyscus melanophrys, assembly GCA_902168415.1. Lineage (NCBI taxonomy): Eukaryota > Metazoa > Chordata > Mammalia > Rodentia > Cricetidae > Peromyscus > Peromyscus melanophrys. The sequence goes on along the minus strand of CABHPR010150680.1, from coordinate 60,754 downwards.
AAAAATAACACGACACAGGCTGATTTAGAGAAGAAGATTTATTTATGAAATGAAACTATGCCTGAAACTTAAGTATCATTTGTGTAAAGAGGATATGGAGTCAAGGTGATAAAGCATGCCACCGAAGTATTTGGCACACTTCCGTGGTTTTCAAACATTTTTGTGTACAACTCAGAGAAAATATATTTCTATTACATGACCCCAGATACAAACACACAACTGAAAAAGAAAAGTCATAAAATAATTTTATCCCTAGTCGTTAATATTCACTCTAAAAACCATTTTATATGCATCTGATCTGTTCCATTCTAGTTAGTTGGAATACTGACATTGAAGTAATGAATTTATTTAACAAAAAAAAATGAACAAAATGTAATTGTCTTAAAATATATAACTTCTTTCAGGAATGTGCAGTCATTTCAGCCAAGAGTAAGAGATGCTACTGCATGTTGAGAAGGAGTATTAAAAACATGAAAATGTTTTCAGATACCTAACAGCATTTCTACCCCTTGAATAATGAATGGCACATTTTCATTTCCATTTGGTCCTTAAATTATATGGTAACCTACAGAAGTGCTCTGTCAAGTAAACCTATTGTGCAGACTAATGTCAGATTTACAATAAGTAAAAAGAAGCACAGAATTAGTACTAGTAACAAAATGTATTTATAACTCTTTGGTCATGATATTATCATATCATTTATTAATCACCATGAAAAATATTGAGCAGATACTTTATTTCTAATTCTTATGGAGTTTATTAGTTTTGCAGTTATTGAAATGATTAGAAATCAATTACAATGTATATACCAGTCCTATGAGATGTGTTAGATAGTAGGCAATATGACTCTGATAATGTGGGATCACTAAAATGCTCTAAATTAGTAAGTTTGAGGTTAATATGAGTTTTAGAAGAGTCTATCCTCTATTCTCAGAAAAGGGAAATAGATTGTGTGACTGCAAACCAGGAATGGAATAGGGTTGTCATACTACTCTAGCAGACACACTATAGGCATATGAAATTTCTGTTAGCTTTGTGCACTTTGGGATAGACAGAATTGAGGAATAAATGGGTAGAGTGATTAGGACATGGTGGCTGGTTGCATAAAAATATTTGGAGGTAACAATAAATGAGGAGATTTATTAAAAAGGATGGGGCTTGGAAGGATGACTAGGTTTATGTGAATTGTGAATAGAGCTGTTGTGCCAGTCATTAGGATAATGTATCAGGATGAAAACTCGGTACAATTGTGTCCATACTTGACAAATCACATCATTCCATTCTATTATAGTCCAGATGGCCTGAGATTATCCCAGATTGGAAAGGTTTGAGTAGACTTATCATGGAGAAACACTGGAAATGTGGCATTGAAAGCAAGCCTTTAAGTTATTTGCCCAGTGGGTCTGCCCAATAATATTCTGAGGGTGGATTTCGGGTAAATGCTACAACTAGACCATTGTTATCACTGGATTTGACAATAGCTTAGAGGATAAACATAGGAAAAAAGACAAATTGAGACTAGGGGCTTTTGAAAATCTTCTGTGTTTAGGAATAAGCAGCAACTCAAATTTGGTCTATTTAGTACCTCCCACCACTTTTTTAAGTCTGACAAATTCAGTTTTTGTTTTTTTTAAAACTTTGCTTAATTTGTTTAATTGTTTAATTTCTTTCTTTATTCTTCTTTCATATATTATATCCTGACCACATTTACCCTCCCCCTATCCTCCCAGATTCTTTCAAAATATCTCTCTCCTACTCCAGATACACTCCTCCTCCTTTTCACTTCAGAAAAGGGCAGACCTCTCAGGGATATCAACTGAACACGGCTTAACAAGCTACAATAAGACTAGGCACATACCTTCATATCAAAGTTGGATGAGGCAAAGCAGTAGGAGGAAAAGAGTCCCAAGAGCAGGCAGGAAGAGTCAGAGATAGACCGCTGATCCCACTGTTATAAGTCCCACAAGAACACCAAGTTACACAACCATAACTATGCTGGAGACCTAGTTCAGACCCATACAGGCTCCCTGATTGCTGCTTCAGTCTCTGTGAGTCCTATGAGTCCTGGTTAGTTGTTTGTGTGGGCCATATTCTTGTGTTGTCCTTGACCCCTCTGACTCTTACAACTTTCCTTGCCCTCTTTTACAGGCTTCTCTGAGTTCCTAATGCCTGGCTGTAGGTGTCTGCATCTGCTCCTATCAGTTGCTGGATGAAGCCTCTCTGGTTCTGATTACTATAGGCACCAGTCTATGAGTATAGCAGAATATCATTATGAATCATTTCACCCATTGATTTTTTTTCTTTCCTTTTTTTTTTTTTTTTTTTGGCTAGTCATGTTTGGTTTTATCCTAGGACTCTGGGCTATCCACTATCCACCCTCTGGTTCCTGGCCAGCCATGAACATGGGTTCCTTCTCATGGTGTGGACTTCAAGTTAGACCAGTTGGTTGTCCACTCCCACAAGTTCTGCACCACCTTTTACCCCAGCACATATTGCAGGCAGGACAACTTGTAGGTTGAAGCTTTTGTGGCTGGGTTGATATCCCAGTGCCTCCACTGGAAGCCTTGCTGACTGGTGAAGCCTCCGAGTAATGGGGATATGGAGCCTGCATAGGCCATCTTCTGTTTAGTACTTTGCAAACTGCTAGGGATTTCATTAAAACTTTTCACTCTATGGGGCTCACTTTGAATTTTCAAAGTATATATTATTTGATCAAAATTCTTCTAGTTTCACCTTAAAATCTCTCCAGACTTTCATCTTTACACTCTGCTTCGTTTCTCTCAGCAAGGTGCTCTGCACTTCTTCAACAGGGCTGATGCTTCTCTCTGTTCTTCTGTCTCCACCTGCTTTTCCCTCTTTCCGATCAATGTGCTGTTCCATTTGCTTTCTTTTCAGATCAATATTTTGAGATGCTTCAGCAGCATGCACTCTTTTAGAACCTCCCTTGGCTATCTGTGCTCTGTACCTTTGTTTAAAAGCTGCATTCCTGTATTGAGCAGATCAAGGTAAAAGAAGAGGGATGCTGCCTGGCTCTCGGAAAAATACATTACAAACTTATTCTGAATAGTTCAGCCTTGCCACTTGGAGAACAGTTTCCCAGTGAAGGTATCAATACTAAAGATTGAGCATGAGGTTAAAATATAACATAACTCTAAGGGAATACTGACAATTCCAATTATAAGAGTAAAGAGAATATGCTTAATATGTCTGTGTTAGGGCTTTGTGTGACTTGTAATATACTTCTGTTGTGTGTTCTCACACTAAATAATACAGCAGAAGAAAACTGAATAAGTATGAATAAGTTATTTCCAATAAAGACACTTCACGTATAAGCCTTTTCATTGCCTTAGACAGATACCTGAGAAAACAACTTAACTGATAGAAGCTTTGTTTGGCTCCTGGCTTTTCAGTGCTTGGTTAACTGGTATCATTGCTGTGGGACAGAAGCAAGAATTAACATCACATGAGAGCCATGGGTTAGAGCAAATCTTCTCACCTCACTGTGGTCGACAAGCAGAGAGACAGGGGCTGTAGGGAGGAAAAATACCTTCTCAAGAAATGCCACAGTGACACGCTTCCTCCAACTAAGTCTGACCTCATATTTTCCACAACAAATAATCATTTTATTCAATAATTTATAATAATATTAAGTTTCATGATAAGTTTATTGTATAGTTTATAATAATAATTTCAATAATAAAACAATTTTACAATAATATCATTATATTATAAATCCATCATTGATGAAGTCAGACTCCTCAAGACAAAAATCACTTCCCCAAACCTAGCTCTGACTCCTGATTTAGTGAGACATGAATCTAGGTCATAGCCCTTGGCCCTCAAAGTTCCTATCTACCTTATTATGGAAATGTTGACTTAATAAATAAAGAAGATGTCTGTGTTAAGAGTTATTCTCCTCAGTCTGGATGGGTGGCTCAGTTTTTAAGAGCAATTACTGCTCTTGCAGAGGACTGGAGTTCAGTTCCTGGCACTGACAACCACTTGTAAGTCCAGCTTCAGGGGATTACAGTGTCTTTGTCTCCATGGGCACTGGCACTCCTTTATATGTATACATATATAGACACGCACATACACATAATTAAATTAATATGATAATTAATAAGCATTTTCATTAATGCCTTTCTCTTTGTGGAATGTACATTTAGTCTCCTAGAAGAATTAAATAGCACATCCAGTGGTTCTCAACTTTTGAAATGTTTACTAATACATCAAAATAACATGCTCTCAAAGTATTTATACTGAAGAAAAAATAAAGTTTTATTTTAAGGTCTCTTCAACTGAACACGTTTGTGTAACAGTAAGCCTTTTGTATACAACCCAGAGTTTATTTGGAATGCTAGCTTATGTAGAAGAATTGAATTCAGATACCCATTCCATGTCAGAGATTAACAGTGCCATTAACAACTACTCAATGTTTTAGGTAAGTGCACATTTAAACCAAGAATGACCACTTAAGTGAATGTTTTAATTTCTGGCTTATGTTATCAGTTACAGTAAGTGCTATGCATTCTTCTAATATTTTACTGAGTGATCTAGAAGTGTTATTCTCTACTATATAAAATCAATTAAGAAAAACAACACTAAAAGCTCTTTATCTATCTTCTATCAGCTTTCTATCATCTATAAATCATCTACCTACCTACCTATCATCTACCTACTTATTTATCAGTGTGTATAATACTTTATGTTCTCCTTTATGCCAAACAGCAAGGGTGTATTTCACAGTGATATAAATGATTGCTTCAGATTAGATATTCAAATAGTAAATTTAATAATATTTGTTCTTAAATTATCACACTAAATAAGTTGATCCATAAGGACAATAACCTACCTATCTTAGTTCGCTACTCAATCTACTGATTACCCAAAATGTTAGAATATGATTAAGTTATGCCTTTTAAGACTTCAAAATGTAATTTAACTTTATTTTATAATAAATTATTTATTTTCCAAAAAATATTACATATGCACAAAAGCAACTTCAATAATAGCACTAGCACATTTTCTATTATTGGTGCATATGCCTTCCTAAATGGACACTCAACTCAGACACAGAAACTAATTCTTATGAACAGAAGTTATTCCATTTTGGAGAGTGTCTGAAAAATACAAAATCTCTAAGTACAAAGAGTATATGATGTGATCAGGTATTAAGTCAGTTTGATATTTATACCTAAGTAGGTAAAGTAACACTCTAGAATATATTGTACCTTCAACAGTTTTCCCTTCTTGAATCCTTAGTTATTTTCAAGCAATTTTGGCATTTTGAATAAACTCTGATTATATGTATTAATAAATATGACAAAACTTATATTTATGTTCTATCAATACATTTGCATTTATTTATAAGATTTTGAAATCATATGTGAATAAATATAGTAATAATTTTTACAGTATGGATTGAAGATGAAAGAATTATGGTCTGCACATAATGTTCTAGATTATACATTAGATTTATTAGAAAAAGGCAATGATGAAAAAATAGAAGAGGAATGAAGAAAACATATAAAGAAAGAAGAAAAATAGTTTTATTGATTTTGTCCTATTAGTTTATTTTTTAGTGAAATGCCAAAAAATCTCATCTTGTACCACACTTTACCCACAAAGACAGGGAAATGATATACTCTCAAGCAAGCATGGATGAAGAGGCATCTAGTATTTGAATGGATATAGGTAAGAAAATCTTGTTTGCAGCAGGATGTAACAGTAACAAATATTTGTAAAGTTTCTGAATATTTTTTGTTCATAAAGCTTTCAGTTAAATTTAAAAATAAGCAAATGTAACTCCATCAATATATATAAACAAGGATATTCATTACAGTGTGTGTGTCTGTGTGTGTGTGTGTGTGTGTGTGTGCGTGTGTGTGTGAGTATGTGTTAGCTTATTCAAAGACAACTTCATTTAATAGAATACATAATTGATTAAAAGTTATATAGATAGAATTCACCCTTAAAATAATATGAAAGATACACTTAATATTATTCAAAATATGCAGGTATTTAAGGATTAGATATTATATTTCAGATAGTTATGTTGTACTTTATAAAGTTGTATGTTTGCTTTTAGAGTTTAAAGAAAATAACTTTTCTAAATAAATTTCATGTTACTTAAATATTGTTGACACAATAGCTTTGGGTTGCAATCTTCTTCCTCTTTTTGTTTTGCTTTTACTTTTTTTGGTTTTTTGAGACAGGGTTTCTCTGTGTAGTTTTGGAGCCTGTCCTGGATCTTGCTCTGTAGTCCAGGCTGGCCTCAAACTCACAGAGATCTGCCTGGCTCTACCACCCTAGTGCTGGGATTAAAGTCATGTGCCACCACCACCACCACCCAGCTTCTCTTCATTCTTGGTTGTTTATGATTTTCTGTCTTCTATTGAATACAAGAATGGATGCTTTGGAGTTTAATCACTTGGCATATTATTAAAGGAAGGAAAACATAATTTGAAACACCTATAGGGAATAAAATGAAGAGTCAAAGATTATTTTTATTATAAAATGAGGCTTGCAGCATTATTCATAATAACCAGAACCTGGAAACAACCTAGATGCCCCTCAACCAAAGAATTGATAAAGAAAATGTGGTACATATACCCAATGGAATACTACTCAGCAGTAAAAAACAATGACATCATGCAATTTGCAGGCAAATGGATAGAACTAGAAAATATCATTCTGATTGAGGTAACCCAGACTCAGAAGGACAAACATAGTATGTACTCACTCATAAGTGGATACTAGATGTAAAGCAAAGGATAAAGAGACTACAACCCAGAGTTCCAGAGGTGGTAGCTAACAAGGAGGACCCTAAGAGGGACACATGGATTGCCCTGGGAAGGGGAAATAGATGAGATTTTTATGAGAAAACTAGGGGTGAGGAGGGGCAATAGAGGGTAGAGGATGAGGGATGAGAACATAAGAAAACTGGAGGGTAGAGCTAGAACAGGGACAGAGTGGGAGAACAATGAAAAAGATGTCTTGATAGAGGGAGACATCATGGGGATAGGGAAAAACCAGGTGCTAGGGAAGTTCGTAGGAATCCACAAGGAGGACCCCAGCTTAGACTACTAGCAATAGTGGAGACAGTGCCTGAACTGGCATACCCCAGTAATCAGATCAGTGATACCCTGTCTTCATAGAGCCTTCATCCAGTAAGTGATGGAAACAGATGCAGACATGCACAGCCAAGCACCAGGCTGAGCTCCAGGCGTCCAATTGAAGAGAGAGAAGAGGGATTCTATGAGAAAGGGGCATCAAGATCATCATGGGAAAACCTACAGAGACAACCAAACTAAACTAATAGGAACTCATGAACTTTAGACCAACACCTGTGGAGCCTCCATGGGACTGGACTAGGCCCTATGCATAAGTGAGACAGTTGTGTAGCTTGATCTACTTAAGGGGCCCCCTGGCAGTAGGATCAGGATCCATCTCTGGTACATGAGCTGGCTTTTTGGAGCCCACTAACTATGGGGTGACACCTTACACAGCCTTGATGCAGGGGGAGGGGTTGGACCTGCCTCAGATGAATGTACCAGGCTCTGCTGGCTCCCCATGGGAGGCCTTACCTTGTCAGAAGAAGGAATGGGTGGTGCGATGGGGGAGGAAAGGCTGGGGGGAACAAGAGGAGAGGTGAAGGGGAAATGTGTGGATGGTATGTGAAATGAAAATAAATAAATAAATAAATAAATAAATAAATAAATAAATAAATAAAATGATGCTTGCAATAAACATTTTGGAAGCTTCTTCATTATAGCAATAAAAATATGTGAATGAAATTTTGACTCATTAATGTATATAAAAAACAATATTCTAAACAGAACATATTTATTTCCAAAATTGAATTTATAAATAATTTACTCCTGAAGACACTTGAAATCTACAAAAAGGTGCACAAATTTTATATCTAAAAGCCCATGGTAAGAATACAGAATGATACACTATTTCTATTGCTACTTAAATTACTATAGGTAAGGTTTTCTAATAAATTAAAATTATTAATTTTCAGTGTAGTTATATAAGAGCATAAAATAATGATGAAATTATAACAAAATATACTTGGTTATAAAAATATCAGTTGACCAGGTTCTGATATTTGTAGATTCAAAAACGACAATGCATGATAATCAACTTGAAGGGCACTGTGGTACAGGCACATCAGCAATCAGTAGTCAGAGACAGATGGATAACTGAGTTTGAGGACAGCCTTATGTAGTCAGATTTCTCCTGGGTCCTGCCAAGCCCCTGCAGTCCCACAGTCTGCTTATAAAATCATCACTCAGAAGCTTATATTATTTACAAACTGTATGGCCATTAGCTCAGGCTTATTACTGACTAGCTCTTACACTTAACCCATAATTCTTATTTATGTTTAGCCATGTGGCTTGGTACCTTTTCTCAGTTTTGTCTTGTCATCTTGCTTCCTCTGTGTCTGGCTGGCAACTCCTGACTCAGCCTTCCTCCTCCCAGAATTCCCCTTGTCTGCTCATCCCACCTATACTTCCTACCTGGCTACTAGTCAATCAGCATTTTATTTATTAACCAATCAGAGCAACACATATTCACAGTATACAGAAAAACATTCCCAGCATTTCACCTTTTCTTTTTATTTAAAAGGAAGATTTTAACTTCAATATAGTAAAATTACATATAACAAAACAGGTTATCAAGCAAGAATTACAGTTATAATATCTAGTCAGAGAGAAGCAACTTGAGAGACTCTAGACCTATGGGCTGAAGATGGATGCCCCAATGTTGCAGAGAAACTTTGGATAACTGTCCAGGCAGGCAATGCTTTCGTCATTTCCAGAGTTTTGGAAGTTGCTAAGAATGCACTTTCTGTTTACTCAGGTAACATTGTATCCTTCCGGGGCCTTTGATGGAGCTGAGCTAAGAGAGCCAATGAGAGAACAGAACAGAAAGGGCATATGAACGTGAGTAGACAGGAAGAAGCTCTCTTTGGAAGCTGCGGCGTTGGTGAGGTGAGGTTAGCTCGTGGTTTGTCCTAATCCTCTGATCTATCTCTCGGGCTTTAACCCAAATTTCTGGCTCCGTGTTTTTTATTTATTAAGACAATTTAGAAATCTGTCTACAGCCTCATCTACACAGTGAATTTCAGGAAAGGTTGGGCTATATGATGAGATCCTGTCCTTAAAAAAAAAAAATAATGGTCAACTCATATGTTTTGAAACTTTTGTTTCTAAGCTTTATGGAAGTAAGAAATAACATAAACAGTTCAATATATCTCATACAGTATAAATTAATACACAGACTTTCTAATTATAAGTTGATTAATTGAAGCATGAACTTGATGCCTTTCAATGAATGCAAGACATGAAATTTCTTAAGAAAGCAAAAATGAAGGCAGTATTGAGGTTTTGATAACTCTAATAAGCTTCAAACACCAGGTGAGACCAAGTTTGAGCAGCTGGTTAAACAGTCTCTGTTACTATCAACCTTTGTACAGTAAAACTCCACCATGATCCTGGTTAAACACTATTTGAGAGTTTGTGATACTCTGTTGCGTTTCCTTGGAAAATAAATTGAAAATTTCTCCTCTATCTAGTTCCACTAGTAGATCGAATGAAATAGGTTTGAATTAGATAAAAATAAGGCTTGCATCTTCTACTTATTCCAGATGAATGTAGTTTGTGAAATGTAGACTAAAACAAAATTAAAGTTGCAATGCATTGTCTTTAACTTTAGTACTATGGAAGTTTTAAAAACTCTCTTAAAGCCTGATCAAGTTAAAATCCCCTGTAAACACTTTTATCTCCTCCAAAATGTCAAGAACATTCAATCAACATAGGACCAACTCAATCCAGATGTCAGGTCAGGGCAAGGGAAATTTCAGAGATTTGATATATCTCTGGCAACACTGTGCATCTGAGGTAACATTGCAACTCCCAATTCTTATATTTTACACAATGAGAAAAATGATTCTAAATTTTCCAAGTTATAGACACTTTTCACTGAGGACAAAGTTGTGTTTTTTTTTTTTAATTCTGATTCATGATTTACTACTGACTGACCAAATAGTTCAATATTCAGCTAACATAATTTTTAATTTGTGCCAACATGTTTATCTTAATGAGCCCAATGAGTGTATTATCACATAGACAGACAGGTCTTTATAGTCCCAGGTTTTAACTAAGGTAGTCATCTAAAATTATAGGCATTTCTTCCATTCTTTCATCCATAATGTTCTACAGTTACAAATTGCAAGCACAGGTTACTAAGGCCAATATTCATCATAAAGAACAGGTGGCTTCCAATAGTGGCAATCTCAAAACTAACCATTCTTCATTCTGTCTGGAATAAAGGATCACATAGGAATGGCATTATATCATTCTATAAAGCACAATTTATTATGAATTGTGTGTCTATTCAATTTTTAATTTATGAATTCAATAGCAATATCCAGTTATAGATATTGATAACAGCTCCTTTATTTTTCAACAGGAGTCAGCTTTGAGTTAAATATAAGGGAACATAGCACAAAAGTGAGTAAAGCAGAATGTGCTTTTGTTCTTAACCTTGTAAAAGGTTCTTAATCATATTGCTTGGTCACTAGATAATTTGACATAATATAAACTGAACTTTTTAACCATTGCACTTTAGAGTAGAAATGTAATTTGTTCTAACTTCTGATGTTATAGTTATAATGTTTGAAAAGATGGTCAAACCAGGGAGTCAGTTAGTTATTTCTAGAAAGACTGACTTTAAACAAATTACTCTGAAAACTTGATCATAAAACTTTTGTATGTCTTCAAAAATAATTGACTCAATTCTAAACATTTTGTAGAGTACATCAGATAATTTGATTTCTTGGAGTTAGAACAGGAAAGCAGTTGATCCTTGAGGCCATGTCAGAAGAAAGAATGGTTGAAATATGATGGCTCATATGTTTTAATTATACTTTTGTTTAAATGGTTATGAGAACTGATATCTATTATCTTGCTTGAAAGTATTGATCCCAATGCAGTGTGACGATGCTTGCCTTTAATCCCAGCATATGAAAGTCAGAGGCAGGTGTGGTGGTATTGTGTTCCCCAAAATATTGTGCACCTTAATAAACTTATCTGAGGTCAGAGACGGAACAGCCACAACATTAAAGATGAGGATAGGCAGTGGCAGCACACACCTTTAATCCTAGCATTCCAGAGACAGAAATCCCTCTGGATCTCTGTGAGTTCAAGGCCACATTGGAAATGGCCAGGCATGGTGACACACGCCTTTAATCCCAGAAAGCGAGCCTTCAATCCCAGGGAGTGGTGGTAGAAAGCAGAAAGGTATATAAGGCATGAGGACCAGAAACTAGAGGCATTTTGCTGGTTAGGCATTTGGCTGGTTAAGCATTCAGGCTTTCAAGAAGCACAGTTCAGCTGGGACCCATTTTGGATGAGGACTCAGAGGCCTCCAGTCTGAGGAAACAAGATCAGCTGAGGATCCGGCGAGGTGAGGTAGCTGTGGCTTATTCTGTCTCTCTGACCTTATAGTGTTCACCCCAATACCTGCCTTGGGTTTGTTTTATTAATAAGAACTTTTAAGATTCCTGCTACAGACAGGTGGATCGCTTTGAGTTCAAGGTCTACAGAGCAAGTTCCAGGACACACATGTAGAAATCTTGTCTCAAAAAGCAAAAAGAAAAAAATATTGATCCCAAAACTATTATAGCTTATCTAAGATACTCCTGTCCACAGTTATGAGTACCTCTTCCAGGATCAATGCACTCTTTCTTTTCTCCCTTGACTGTTGTTGAGGGATGAGAGATAAGTTTTCCCTGAAAACTATACAGACTTGACTTGGATGATGAAATGTCTTTATTTCAGTTATATGCCCTTTCTTATTGCAGCCCCATACATAATGCTTCATTGAAACTATATGAAAGTATAAAGTCCTCTTGTACGTAGTACAGAACGATTCTGAAGAACCATCCCAAATTCCTAGTTCTTATATTGTAATCTGAGGCCTCTTCAACAAGTACAACCTAAATAAACACTCATTTTCAGTCTTGGTTCTTCCACTTAATCACAGTAATATTGCTGGGAATGCACACAAATGTCATTTTTAACATTTTCTGTTTCAGGGTCTATTTCTCAAAATAAACTTAACAAATATAGTCCTAACACACAATAGTCTTTGAAATGTATTTTGTCTCTGTGTTATAGACATAATTTCTGATAAACCGAACTCTAGACTCATCACTTTATAGGAGGGCAGTGTTAACTGACTTTAAACATTTCTAGCATAAATATACGAAATATCAATTGTGATTGCCCTAGATCTAGTAATTATATTTGCTCCTGTAATGTTGAATTTGCTTATCACTAACATAAGAAAATTATCATATATACAATTATAATTGTTAATAAATACCATGATAAATGACCATCAATGTGTGACACTTTTCTTCGCTTCTTTGGTCATTGTTTACAGATTTCAGTCACTCAGGTTTGTGGGCTTTCTTTATCATAAATAAAAGTGATGTTGTTGCATTAGTTGTTCGGAAAAACAAAACAAAACAAACAAACAACAAAAAATGCCAGTAATGCAATGAGTTCATTCCCATTTTCACTGGTTCCTTCCCAATGTCTGCTGTAGACAGGGCAGCATTCTAGACCAGCTCTTAAACATTAGTGACTGGATGATAAAAGTATGAGATAAAATTTCTCTTTTATAAGAACATTTGGGAAAGAGGGATGATAATAAAGAAAGCTAGATTTAAAAATAAATTCTTATATTTTATGGAGAAAAGTCAAATTGTTACCAGAAACTAGAAATAGTTCATATAAATAGACAATATGAGTTACCAGGCATTTGAGTATTTGAGTTTTCCAGAAGGCATGTGGTTTGGATACCATTTCCTTGGAAAAAGGATAACATAAGGAATCATTGCAAGATTTGCTGTTATTATAGTATTAAAAGCACACAGGGCAGTGTAGAGACAGTTCCTGAAATGTGCAATTAAATGTGAGCTGCGGAATAAAAACAGGAATGATAGTGCATACTGTAAGGAGGTCTAGGTGCTTATTTTGCAGAATCCAATCATTTGGCAATAGTATAATTTTACTAAGGTCTCAGGTTCTGGAAGAATATTAAAAATACAGTTGTGGGCGCTAGAAGGATGTTAAATAAATAAATAAAAGTGATGTTGTTGCATTAGTTGTTTGGAAAAACAAAACAAAACAAACAAACAACAAAAAATGCCAGTAATGCGATGAGTTCATTCCCATTTTCACTGGTTCCTTCCCAATGTCTGCTGTAGACAGGGGCAGCATTCTAGACCAGCTCTTAAACATTAGTGACTGGATGATAAAAGTATGAGATAAAATTTCTCTTTTATAAGAACATTTGGGAAAGAGGGATGTTAAAAGCTCTGGCTGGTATTACTGAGTACATAGGTTCAGTTAATAACACTCACATGATATCTCACAATCATTTCTAATTCTAGGTCTAGGGAACTAACACATATGTAATAGATACACACACACACACACACACACACACACACACACACACTGAATGAAAAAAAAGAAATATTTGCTTGCCATTTGCTCCTTCTGCTGTAGCTACTCATTCCTGGGCTTTGCAATAATACTAAGAAACTTTACATTTCTAAAGTATGCAAATGTCAAACCCTAGTTCACTCACTTAGATCCAGAACTTGAGTTTGAACTGAATCTCCTTTTTTTTTTTTTTTTTTTTTTTTTTTTTTTTTTTTTTTTTTTTTTTTGATTTCAGTCAAATACAGGATGGAAAACTCAAATGTCATTCTTCCTCCTTTCCTGTGACACAACCATTACTAGTTTACTGGCTACAATTCAGTTGATGAACAGTAAATAAACCAGTATATGGTGGGAAGGTTGGTAGGAAAAAAGAACACTTCTTACTTTAATGATGACACTATTATAGTTTTTCTTGATATCCCCTACTGAGTTACTCTTTGAACCCTTCTAGTAATCCTACAGGAGCCTTGCTTGATATCTCTCTCATCACAACATTTTTATGTTAAACTTAATGTATTAGCATCTTCAAAATGGGTGTATGGTATCACATCAATGTGGTCTTTCATTTTCCTGTTGTCAAGCTTGCAATATCCTCACTTTTCTCTACCTTTTAGGTTTCAACTGTGGAGGGAGATTCTATATGTTATTTAGGGGTTAAATAATAAATCACTTTTTCTCCCTACAGTGACTTCAGGACATCGATAACTAAGTTCCTGACTACCAGCATTGCTTAAAAAGTTAATCATTAGCATATATAACTTCCTCTCCATTCTTGATTCTGTGGACGTATGATGAGGACAAAATCTTCCAAGGAGGATTTTCCCCCCAATTTCTCTGAGTTCTGAAATACTCTGAGTCATTTTAAAAGTAAAGCGATTTAAAATTTTATTTTATTGACATTTCTTTGCAATTATTGCATGTAGATAGTCTGTGTCTCAGACATTTGGTACGATGAACTAATGCAGGACTTGTCCAATTCTAATACATAACATTGCTACATTTTTTATTCCCCAAAATTCCTGGGGTAAGGAGATAGAAAAACTTCAAAACTACATAAATGAGTTAGAAATGTGTGTTCTGAATCCCATTAAAACATGATTAATTTCTGTCCTTGAGGCTAGGAAAAATAGGTATAGGAAAAAGCCCTTTGCAAGATATAAAAGAGGCATCTACTTTGTGTTATTGAAGTGAGAAGAAATAGCAAGTTCTTAAAGGAATGTCATCAGAGGACATTTCTAAAGCTGGAGGTACAAAGCCCATTAAGGAGCAGAACTACAGAACCTGTTAAGACTTGATTAATTTGTGTCCTTGAGGTCAGACAGATAAGTATATGAAAAAGAGCTATAAAGAGGTAGGGACACTGTGTTATGAAATAGGAGATGAAGAAATAGCATGTTTTAAAAGGAAGTCGTTAGAGATGATTTTTGAGTGCCTGTAGTATTTGAACAGTTTTGCAGCTGGCTTGATGATAAAATTCTGTATCAGTCACTACAAGAGTCTGTTTGGAAAGTCAATTTAAGATCACAAGAGAAATCCTTGTAGCCACTCATTTTTAAATATTCTCTTAAGAGTTTTTTCCCATGAGCTGAACTTCCAGAGCTGGACCTGTGAGTGCAGAGATGGAGAAGGATTCAGAGCAACTAAGGAGGCACAGACAGTGCACAAGGTGTGCTTCTGGAGCTAGGCTCATGCCAGTGCCAATCCAGAATGTTCTAAATAAAACTGAAATTTTGGTAGTTAAAAAAAAATAAAATTCCATTTAGAGTCATAGGTAGTGAAATAGATTGCATCACAATACCTTTGCAGGTTGACATGAGTCTATTAAACTGATAATTTATTCTTATATAAAATAGTCTCAATTTCATTACACTTTATTTCATTGTTTTAGGTCATGTGCTTGTGTATGAATCTGTATGTGTACTGTTGCTTGATTGCCACAGCACGTGGGCGATTCTCTTCCTTTCAGGGTTAAACTCGGGCCGTCAGACTCGGCGGCAACTTCCTTTATCTGCTCTGTCACCTCAGGGGATTCCAATCTGCATTTCAGGTGAAAAAAATGTTGGCCATCTTGCTGATGCTCAGAAATAATGACATTGAATATCTATTTTGTAAGAGATTCTTCCTCCTTTTGTTTTCCTCGGATATTTCTCATATTGTTGAGAAAAGTAATACATGGTTCATAATAGCACTATATGTAGTCCTCACATTAAAAAATAGAATTTTTATAAAAACAGTAATGGTTCAACATATATAGAAACAATTTCTAAATCTAAAATGATATGTGTTGTATAAATTCATACATAAGAGAATGGAAAATTAATATATGACTGAAGGTATTATATGCTTAATTGCTTTATATAGTTGATATGCTTTCACATAAATTATGCTTTATTTTATCATATGCATATACATATATTCCTTTGTGGTTAACCATTGAGTTGTCATCATTTCCTTTCCTTGACCTCTTTCCTTTCTCTACATTATCGATATATTATAGTAGGGTTTTGATATGGCGTCCTGGCTAGCCTGCTGCTTACTATGTGGCCCAGTGTACAATTTTCCTGCTTCTGCCTTCAGAAGGCTGAGATTACATGCAGGTAGCACCATGACTGATTGGAAGGAGCCGTGTGACTTCTTCCGTGAATAAGGCCTGAGAATAGCATGAATGGCTTGAGGCAAGATGCTGGAGAGCCTGACCCACTTGGCAAGGATCTATGGACAATTTGCTTCATGATTTTGGGCATGACCCCGGGAGTGTGTTTACTGTATGTTCTCTTTGCTTTCACTATGCTAGATATACTGCTGGCCTGAGTGAGTCACAGTAGTACATAATGAAGTTTAATATTACATATTTGCATAACTGTTCTGGAAAGAATGATTTTAACCATAAGAGTTTTCAAGAAATGTTCTTGAATAAATGGTATGAAGAATTAATGGGAACATTCTAGGAACAGAGAATGAAGGAAAGCCATAGAAACCCACAGTTCTCTCATTTCCAATAGCTGTGCCAATACCCTAAGAAGTTAAGAGAGATAGACACAAGGACCAAGGGTAAGAGGTGCTATTAAGAGTAAGTCTCCAGGTTATGTTGCCTATAAGATAAATGAAAAACTTGGTATTCCCCCAGAGGAGATAAAGCAGGTCTAAATGTAGAATGAATTAATCCGTCTTTGAGTTGATTGTGAGAACCCAGACACTACCAGATGTAAATACTAACCACAAGAGGCAAACTGTCTCCTGCCCTGCATGACGCTGTAACCACATGTGCTGCCAGCTGGGTACACTGTTCTGTATGTAGGTGTGCCTAGTTAGGAAAGCTCCTTTGTAGCTTGCAAAACTGCTTATGCTTCTGAAGGTAGAGATATAGATCAAAAAGATGGGAGAGTTGGAAAACTGAAAGGGAAAGAAACAAGGAACAAACTGGCAATTATTATAACCATTTTTAGAAACTTGGGAAGTAAAACCTGATTGTAAAACTGTTCATGCCAACCATTTAAACTGTATAAATAAAGACAGCCCAGGCGATCCAAGGGTCCCTTGCTTGATGGCAAGAGGTGGTCACAATTTTTCATGGCTCTGACTCCACACATCCATCCCAGGTCCTCAAATTGCAGCAAGGCCACAAGCACCTAACGCTTTTTTTAAAATCTGAGTGTGTAATTCTTTGAAAGAATACTTTTATGAGCCATTAGAGTTTTCTCTATTGATCCATATCCCATTTTAAATTGGGTTTTTATTTTCTTGATATGAATTTTCTTCAGTTCTTCATATATTGTATATTAGCCCTCTATTGAATGTGTATTTGGTGAAAACCTTTCCCATTCAGCAGATTGCCACTTTGTCCAAATGAGTGTCCTTTGGGGTGCAGAAGATTCTCAGTTTCATAAGGTCTCATTTATTCATTGTTGATCTTGGTGCTCATGAAACAGTGGTTGTGGGAATAGATATAGGGAGAGACAGCTAAAATTGGGAGGCACATGAGGGTTAGCACAGAAACCTAACAGTAGAAATCTACTAAAGTATATACATATATGAAGGTGATCTAAATGAAATTACCAAATAATAGAGGAGAGAGAGTCCCAGCTGGACATCTATTGTCATCAAACAAAGCTTCCTGTATTGGAACTGGGCTACAACCAAGTGGTCAAAGGGGCACCATGGGAATTCCTAAACAACCCTTGTGGTTGCCAAGACAATAGGTTGCTCTCTACAAAGTGACAACAAGGACTCATGGTTGAAGACAACATCTACACAACTTATTAAAAATGAAGATGTTCCTGAGAACTTCCCTAGCACCCTGTTTCTCCCTATTCCCATGTCTCCATCTATCATGGTATCTCTTTCCTTGCTCTCCCACTCCACCCCTGTTCCAGCTCAACCATCCTGTTCCCTTATGTTCTCATCCCCCATCCCCTCCTCCCACCCCCAGTTTACTCATGGAGATCTCATCTATTTCTCCTTCACAGGTCAATCTATGCATCCCTCTTTGGGTCCTCCTTGGTAGGTAGCTTCTCTGGAGCTATGGGTTGTATTCTGGTTATCCTTTGCTTTACATCTACTATCCACTTAAGAGTGAGTACATACCGTGCTTGTCTTTCTGAGTCTGAGTTACTTCAATCAGGATAGTATTTTCTAGTTCCATCCATTTGCCTGCAAATTTCATGATGTCATTGTTTTTTAACTGTTGAGTGGTACTCCATTGTGTATATGTGCCATTTTCTTTATCCATTTTTTGGTTGAGGGGCATCTAGGCTGTTTCCAGGTTCTGGTTATTAGAAATAATGCTGCTATGAACATAGCTTAGCATGTGTTCTTGTCTTAGATTACTAGCAATAGTGGAGAGGGTGCCTGAACTGACCTACTCTGGTAATCAGATCGGTGAATACCCTAACTGTCATCACAGAGCCTTCATCCAGTAACTGATGGAAGCAGATGCATAGCCAGGAGCCAGGCTGAGCTCCAGGGTTCGTTCCAGTCGATGAGAGAGAGGAGGAATTCTATGAGTGAGGGACATAGAGATCATAATAGGGAAACATACAGAGATGACCAGGCAAACTAGTGGGAACTCATGAACTGTGGACCAACAGCTGTGGAGCCCCCATGGGACTGGACTAGGCCTTCTGCAGAGGAGAGACAATTGTTTAGCTTGAACTGTTTAGGGAGCCGCCTGGCAGTGGGATCAGGTTCTGTCCCTAGTGCATAAGCTGGCTTTTTGGAGCCCAGTGCCTATGGTGGGGCACCTTGCACAGCCTTAATGCAGGGGGAGGGGCTTGGACCTGCCTCAACTGAATGTACCAAGTTCTGTTGACTGCCCATGGGAGGTCTTGCCTTGGAGGAGATGGAATGGTGGATGGGTTGTGGGGAAAGGCTGGGGGCAGGAGGAAGGAGGAGAGAAGGATCTTTAGTTGGTATGTAAAATGAATACAATTTTTTTTTTTCCTGACAGAGTTTCTCTGTGAAGCTTTGCGCCTTTCCTGGAACTCACTTGGTAGCCCAGGCTGGCCTTGAACTCACAGAGATCTGCCTAGCTCTGCCTCCCGAGGGCTGGGATTAAAGGCATGTGAAAAAGAATGAAGATATTGACTCAGCTTACATAGAACTTTCACCACTAATGTTTGCTATGTTTCAGCATCTTTGGTGCAGGAAGGAACTCTGCATGCTACCAAAGGAGAAATATAAACACCAAGCTAGCTATAAAACCTTTATCTACAATGCTGTATTGCCTGCAAGATATGCTAGTGCAAAAAAAGAAAAAAGAAAATATTTCAATACTTCCATTGGTTTCCCCACATATTTCACTGTGTAACAAACATGCATATACTAATAAATAAAGGCTATAATAAGTAACTATTTCTTCCTTTCTTCCTCTTTATTTCTTCACATTTCTCTTCTCCCATATCCATAACACAGATAATCACCTCAAACTTTTCTTCTTTTTCTCTTGAAAGTATTATGCAAATTCTTAGAGATTACAAAATATTATTAGGCTTACTAAATAAGGCCTAGATTTTGATTCATCTCTTTGGAGGAAGGAAGACATCTCATAGCCATTTTAATACCATTGCTTCTATGAGAAACTTAGTTAACAAAGAATTCAAGAGACTTTATTACATAGAAGAAACCAGAGTAAATTCAAAATGTGTTTCTGGGGAGAATGAACAATGTAGAAAAGAACAAATTGTTCAAAAGTGTTTTAGAAATACGTGTGTTTGTTTCAGTGTGTGTGTGTGTGTGTGTGTGTGTGTGTGTGTATGAGTGTGTGTTTGAAAATGAACTTTCACCTATTTGTTCTCTCTCTCCCTTTTTTTTTTTTTCTTTTTGGTTTTCTGAGAAAGGGTTTCTCTGTGTAACAGCTCTAGCTGTTCTAGAACTCATTTTGTAGAGCAGACTGGCCTCAAACTCATTGAAATCCACATGCCTCTGCCTCCTAAGGGATTAAAGACATGCACCACCACCACCACCACCACACCTATTTGTTCTCATATCTCACTAACTTGAGCTGTTTTATTTTGACATTAATCATGTTCTCCAATGAAAAACTTGCTTACTTTTTTTGTTTTACAAAAAGGATTTGGAATAGTCTTTCCCACATTCATACTAAAAGAACAGATTTACTCACAGGGTAGAGTGTAAGCTATCACAGGAGAGAATCTTACTCGATGACAATAAAACTAAAGCAGTGTGTTCTAGGATAAAAAAGGGAAGTACCAGGCAGCGGAAGTATAAGTGCCATCTTCAACTTCTACCCCCTGCGGCAGAGGCCAAAGGTTTTGAGCTGATGAGAGTTATGATTGATTCTCATTTACTTGGAAGATTTGTATTATGCTCAAAAGGGAATTTAGAGGATTACCGATCTTATTACAATCAAAACCCAAGGAATGAAATCCCACTAGGGAAACAAATATTTTTAATAATCTATTAAGTATCCAAAGCAGTAACATTGCAGTCAAATGCCATGGATAACCAAACTATTTCAATCTTTTATTTCCACATGATCAGGCTAGCATTCTAAAATCAGACAACTCAGGGATCCCAAGAGTCTTTTGCTGTTAGAACCAAATTCATTTCTGAAAAGTACCTTGCTGTATAGCCTTAACACTCAAAAACTACTTTAGACAGTTTGACAGTATTAAAATGTGCTTTATGGTTTCTTATTGCCAGATGCTCTTAAGAGTAGAAACCTGTGACTGCACTAGATAATTTTACATTAATTTGTAAGTCCCTAAAATGTCCCTTTGCATTTTTAAGATTGTTACATTAAGATAGACAAGTTTATGTTTTCATACTACTTTAAAGTTAACTGAAATATTCTCATAATTATCAAGAGTAAACTGATGTTTAAGAAATCTACTGTAGTGAATTAAGAACATCAGAGAAAAGTTAATAGTCTTGTACAATGACTTTTACTGTTCTTATAAAATAAAGAACTCTACACATGCTTTTTGGATATGGCAGTTCAAAGTCACCAAGCTCTCTGAGTCTAGTATTGCAAAATGGTTAAACTTTTCCATGAAAAGAAAACTGATGTAGGAAAGACAAGCGATCCTGGCCAAACAATTAGATTAGGCTGGCAGAGGCCAACAGCTGACTATGGCATTTTAGAAATGCTGTGCTGGATACTAAACCTACAAGTTGATCCAGAGAATAAAGTGTGAAACCTTTACAAAGGTGATTTTATGAGTAAAAATACAAGTTCAGGAACAAAAATGTGTATCATTTTGCTAAAGTCCATACTCTTCCATAATTTTGACATATGAATATAATAACAAAATAGTTTGTCACATAAATATATAGTGGATTTTTTATAGTCAGTGAATTAAGCAAATGATTACAAATTCCCTTGTCCCCTTTCATTCTAGAAAAGTGATACAGAGTATCTCTATACTCTCACAACCACTGTTCTGTTTTGAAATAGAGCAGGGTACAATTCTACCCAACTTCTCTGCTATGTGATCAAATAAACTGCACACAAAGATGGAGTAAATAAAATAACACACTTTAGCTCCTACCACCAAGAAGTTTATATTATATCCATGGTTTACGGCTTCTGACAATCAAATGACAGATGCTGAAAAATAGCGTCTCAAGATACATCAGCTGAAATGTCAGAGTGTTTCAAATTCTTGATAAGAGAGAGGACTGGTAATTGTGGGAACATAATTCCAAAGAGGAGGAGCCAATCATTTTCAATCACTGCTGTAGATTTCTTTCCTCAGATGGTCCCTTCTTAGTTTCAGTAAGTAGATAGACAGATGGGACTCTTAAAGCCACTGAAAGTTTACTTTGTCCTTGTCAATGTAGCTTGCTTTTTGTTTCTTTGTCCTTATAAGCATTATAAGTTATAATGAAGTAACAGCTGAATGATTAATAAATCAATTGGTAGAATCATCTATCTAGAGAAAAGAACAAGAAAATGACTATGCTGAAGACATCACAACAAAGTAACCTTCCTTTAGATTTTCAAAACCCCAATAGTTGGTGATCATCAGAAAATATCAGGACATATAGAGAATGCACCACTGCAGGATAGGTAGTGATGATGGTACCTATTCTTCTATGTCTGGCCAAATAAATGTTTCAACAAATTCTCTATGAAAATTCTTCTCCTCTGGTATTTAGCTAAGGAATTTCTTTAGGATCATGCTTGTAGAACACCTTGTGTTTGTGGATGAACTAGATCATCACAACAAAGTTATTTTAACACTATCTCCTGGACTCCAGTCTACTTGGTTTCTGTAGAGGGAGTTTCGTGCAGTTATGGTTTTCTACCTAATAGAACAAAAACGTTGTACTCCAACACCACTAAGTTCAGTTAATCAGATTAACCCACAGGCTCTTATGCAAAGGCAACAGGCATCACATGAGAAAATTCGAAACTATTCATATACACAAAATACTACACTCTGTTGTATAATTGACCTAGAGCTAAATTCAACCATGTTGGCATATCAGTTTAACTCAGGTATATGAATTTCTGTTCCTGGTAATTTGTGATCACACCTCATGGGAATGGGGCTGATTAATTTAACTCTATTAAAAGGATAAACAATTTTGTTAACTCATGCAGTCATATGATAAAAGATATAAAACAGTGTATTAACATGTTTACTCGCTTTAGTAGCATGAAATTTCCAAAATGTTTAATATATGAAATATTTAGGTGCAAATTCTATTATTAATGTTGCGTTAGCAAAATGTACTGACATTGATCAATTTTAGCCAGGAAGACTACACTTTTTGTCAGAGAATGAACAATCTGTAAACTGGTGGATTGAGAGCACTGTGTTATTTCTATCAGAACATTTAAACTCCTTCTAAAAAATATTGACTTCCTGATTTCCAAAAGTACAATTATGACAGGAGTGTTAATTAACTTTTACAAATAAATTTCTCATAAAACCTAAAACATTTACATACTTAAGTAATTTATGGATTCATACAAGTAATCTAGTTCCTTGAAATTAACATTGCCTAAAATAAGATATCTTCATGTGCCTGATATATAAAAAATCTAGGTGGTACTGAATGTCAGTTTAGGGACACAAAAATGGATTCACCCCTTCACTAGCACAGTAATCAATACCATAGGAAGAAAGATGTCTCAGAAAAGCTATGATTGAATTCATTTGACAATAAAATATTTTTCATTATCATTTTCTTAAAGCAAAAAAATAGATGTACAAAGCTATAAATTTCTATGCCTGATTATTTGAGCCCATTTTCTCTGGCAGTAACTGATCTTACTCCATGTGATGTGAAACTCTTACAGAGTAAGATGTATGTTGCATATAATTATTATTAAGACTTTTGAAATTATAGACCTGGACAGATGGTTCAAAGGGTAAAAGAACTTGCTGTTCTTCCAGAAGAACCAAGTTTGGTTCCCAAGACCCACATTGGGTGACACAAAACAGCTGTTAATCCAGTTTTGGGGAATCTGATGCTCTCTTCTGTTTCTTGTAAGTTCATGCACACCTGCCATATACACTAACAAGACACAAAAACAAAGAAATAATATGCATTTAAAAAGTTTGAAATTAAATAAAATTTTGACAAACAGTGACGGTACATTAAAGATACTACTGCAGTCCCTGCTACTGGGGAGAACATACTGACGCAGAACTCCGGCAAATGGTACAGGACAATGGACCTCGAAATACATTCTTCTTCATTTTTATTTTTAATTAAAATTTCACTAGTACCTTCTTTCCTTTCCACCTTCTAACCTATCACATGCTTATCTCCTTGTCTCCTAATTCATGGCTTTGCTTTTATTTCATTTTTATTTTTCATTTTTCACACACACGGAGATCACCTTCTGAATCTACTTAGTGTTACTTGTACGAATACAATCTCAGGTTTGATCCCTTGGTATTGGATAACCAAGTAGAAGGTTTATCATGGGAGAGGACTATTTACCTTGCTCTCAACATTCCATGATTGCCTACAGCTCTTTGTCTAGGGGTGGGTTACTTTGAAATTTCCCCATTCCATGTTAGCATGTCTATTGGTGTTGCCATTGTTCAGACCTTATTTAGACAGCCTATTGTGGTACCCTGGCTGAAGCTTCTCTGTCATTTCTAGGAAACACAATCTCTCAGCAGGCTTTCCGGTCCCCTGCCTCTTAAAATCTTTCTGTTCCCTCTTCAAAGATGTCCGCTAAGCCTTAGACAGAGGAATTATACTGCAGATGTGACACTGTGTCATGCACTCCAATTGTTTTTCTCTGCATTTCAACAAGTTATGGTTTTCTGTAGCATTCTCCATCGATTGCCACTTCAGAATCAACGATAAACAAGTTTTCTCTTGACATGGACATGAAACACTTACTTCAAAAAGTATAAGAAAGCATAACATTTTCTGGGAGTAATTATCAGGAAAGATGAAGAGCTAAAAACATGGGGGAAAATAAAGGAAAAATCGTTTTAAGACTGAGGGAATAAAAATTAAAAAAAAAAAACTCAATATGAAGAGCCTGTAGGAAGGAAACATTGTACATAAAGAAAATTCAACTCCAATTTGAAAAAAAGATACATATCTAATATATGTACATTCCATAATGCACATGTTTTCACCAGCTGGGAATCTTGTGCTAATATAATACTGACTGTGTGATTTTGAATGAATTACTTCCAAATTATCTCCTAATAGCAACATTGCAAGTTACCATTTTGTAAGTTCCTAAGCTTATTGTAGAAACTTTTTGTCAAGACATAAATTTTATTACTCTTCCATTTACTAGGGAGTACCTTTCTGAGTTTGACCTACACATGTTTTTAAAATTTCATCATTTGTCAAATGATATAAATCACAAGCAATTTTGCTTTCAGTTTGAATCTCAGATACAATGAATAATAAAAATATGACTTTGCTCTAAATATGAAACCAACTTCAAACTAAAACACAAGTGGCAACCTATATTGCATCTATGAATTCATCTCACTGTTTTACTAATTCAGCATGCAGAATTGTACACGAATTCACATACAGGGAAACAATGTCATATGAACACACATACTCAAACCCATTCACAAATGTACACATACATAAGATAGAAGGTCAGGTAGGAATTTGAAGTAAAAATTCAATTGATAAGAATTCATATAAAATTAAATTCATTATACTTACAAAGTATTTAATTTATGGATCATGATTAACTTAGTAGTTGAAATTATATTATGAATTGTAACATTGTATTCCTCTGACAAAATAGCTTATCTTAGAATTTCTCTAGGTAATATAAGAAGGTGTAGACTTGTATGTTGTTTATTGAACCTAATGCAACGTGAGATTAGTAATAATTTGAGTGGGTTTTTCTCTCAGATATCTAAAACCTCATTGTCAGGCCACATTTTAACGTGATGTGTTACACTTATTTTTTATTAAGAAACTTTTTATTCGTTTTACATACCAACTCAGATCCCCATCTCATCCCTCCTTCTTTTCCCCCTAACCTCTCCCCCAAAGCCCATCCCCGACTCCCTCCTCCAAGAAGGTAAGGCCTCCCATAGGGTGTCAGCAATGCCTGGTACATTCAGCTGAGGCAGGTCCAAGCCTCTCCCCCTGCATCAAGGCTGAGCAAAGTGTCCCACCATAGGTAATGGGCTCCAAAAAGACAACTCATGAACCAGGGATAGGTCCTATTTCCACTACCAGGGGCCCCTCAAACAGATCGAGATACACAACTGTCTGTATTGGGGATTATGGGGGTCCAGCCCCTCAATAGTCCCCTCCCAGGGTCCAGGAAGAATCTACAACCAGCTGATAATTAATCTTTGATGAAAAGAAATGAGTCTATGTACATGAAACTTCTTAGTTCATATACTTTATTATTCTATATTGGCTCTCTCTATACAAGTTTATAATCTGCTCTCATTTTTTTTCTACTTTCTTTCCCAATTTCTCTTTACATTTATCTGCTATCCCCTCTAGGTTCTATCTTAATTCCTTCATCTAGTTCTAGGTTCTCATCCATCTTGTTCTTTCCCATATCAGCTCCTCTCCCATATCTTTCTCTCTCATCTTGTTCTTCCTCATCTTGTTCTTCCCCATCTGGCTCTTCCTCATCTTCCATCTTGTTCCTCTAATACTCTCTTCTAGCCCTTCAACCTAGTTCTTCCCCATCTCAGTTTGTTCCTCTCAAGTTCTGACCCATCTAGTTCTTCCATTCTCTTTTCTCTTTTCTCTTCTCTGTCCCGTGCCCTGGAAGTCATGGTATAAAAAGGGAGGGTCCGAGCTAAATTGTGTAAAGCTATTACTTAACGTCCATCAGACCTAGGTGGTGTCTCCTTGTGAAATTCACCTTAAGTCAGGTGACCAGCATGTGAACTGTTATCACTGTTAGTCCTTGAAAGTGGCTAAGAGAGATATCTGATTCTATAGGAAGCCTTTCCTGAGGCTGTTCTCCAAAGTGCTGAAATGTGTATGTCTAGAGAGTGATCAATCCACACTGCTAGCACTTCTTAGGGAAAAGTCAATTGGGAAAACTATGAAGGCACACATGATTTTCATAACAGAATACAGCTGATATATAACAAGCCAAATGACACCAAAAGCTCCTTGGAATTTGGCTTCCTCTGGAGGAAACCCTTGATCCCTCCAGGTAGTGACTTTGCCATAACCAGCTGAGTTCTTATGATATATTCCTGTGGCCTGCAGCATGTCTTGATTATTCAGAGGGCCTAGTCTAGTCCCATGCAGGCTCCACAGCTATTGGTATAAAGTTTGTGAGTTCCCTTTAGCTTAGTTTGGTCATCTCTGTAGGTTTCCCCATCATAATCTTGATGCCCCTTGCTCATAGAATCCCTCTTGTCTCTCTGTGACTGGACTTCTGGAGCTCTGCCTGGTGTTTGTCTGTCAATCTCTACATCTGTTTCCATCAGCTACTAGATGAAGATTCTATGATGACAATTAGGATATTCACCAATCTGATTACCAAGGTAGACAAGATCAGGCACCCTCTACACTCTTGCTAGTAGTCTAACCTGGGATCATCTTTATGGATTCCTGGGAACTTCCCTAGCACAAGGATCCTCCTTATCCCATGATGTCTCCCTCCATCAAGATATGTCTTTCATTGCTCTGCCACTCTGTCCCTGTCCCAGCTCAACCAGCCCGTTCCCTTATGTTCTCATCCCCCACTCCAGACCCTCTATTGCCTCCCCTACCCCCAGTTTACTCAGGAGATTTCATCTATTTTGCCTTCCCAGGTTGATCCATGCATCACTCTTAGGGTCCTCCTTGTTAGCTAGCTTCTCTGGAGCTGTAGGTTGTAGTCTGGTTATCCTTACTTTACATCTAGTATCCACTTATGAGTGAGTACATGCCATGTTTGTCTTTCTGAATCTGAGTTACATCACTCAGGATGATATTTTCTAGTTCCATCCTTTTGCCTGTAAATTTCATGACATCAGTGCATATATGTACCACCTTTTTCTTATCCATTCTTCAGTTGAGGGGCATCTAGGATCTTTCCATGTTCTGGATATTGCAAATAATGCTGCTATGAACATTGTTGAGCAAGTATCCTCATGGTATGATTGAATATTCCTTGGGTATATGCCCAAGAGTGGTATCATTGGATCTTGAGGGAGGTTGATTCTCAGTTTTCTGAGAAACCACCATACTGATTTCCAAAGTGGCTGTACAAGTTTGCACATCCACCAACAGTGAAGTGTTCCCTTTGATCCACATCCTCCCCAACATAAGCTGTCATCTGTGTTTTTGATCTTAGCCATTCTGACAGGTGTAAGATGGTATCTCAGAGTCATTTTGATTTGTACTTCCCTGATGACTATGGATGTTGAGCAATTCCTTAAATGTCTTTTGGCCATTTGTGATTCTTCTGTTGAGAATTCTGTTTATCTCTGTAGCCCATTTTTTAATTGGATTGTTTGGTATTTTGATGTCTAGTTTCTTGAATTCTTTATATATTTAGGAGATCAGCCCTCTGTCAGATGTGGGGTTGGTGAAGATCTTTTCCCATTCTGTAGGCTGTCATTTTGTCTTATTTACCATGTCCTTTGCCTTACAGAAGCTTCTCAGTTTCAGAAGGTCCCATTTATTAATTGTTGCTCTCAGTGTCTGTGCTACTGGTGTTATATTTAGGAATTGATCTCCTGTGCCACTGCATTTAAGGCTACTTCCCACTTTCTCTTCTATTAGGCTCAGTGTAACTGGATTTATGTTGAGGTCTTTGATCCACTTGGACTTGAGTTTTATGTATGGCAGTAGATATGGATCTATTTGCATTCTTCTACATATTGACATCCAGTTTTGCCAGCACCATTTGTTGAAGATACTTCCTTTTTTCCATTGTACAGGTTTGGCTTCTTTGTCAAAAATCAAATGTTCATAGGTGTGTGGATTAATGTCAGGGTCTTCAGTTCAATTCCATTGGGCCACATGTAGTTTTTATGCCAATATCAAGGTGTTTTTATTACTGTAGCTCTATAGTAGATTTTGAGGTCAGGGATGGTGATGCATCCAGAGGTATACTTGGTCTAACTCTAAATAAGAAAGTCAAGGACCTGTATGACAAGAACTTTAAATCTTTGAAGAAAAAAAAATTGAAGAAGAGATCAGAAAATGGAAAGATTTCCCATGCTCATGGATAGGTAGAATAAACATAAGAAAAATGAAATCTTATCAAAAGCAATCTACAGATTTAATGCGATCCTCATCAAAATCATACCAAATTCTTCACAGACCTCGAAAGAACAATACTCAACTTCTTATGGAAGAACAAAAAACCCAGGATAGCTAAAACAGTCCTGTACAATAAAGCAAGCTGGAGATGTGCACTCTCATTAGAGATTACTGCAGACAGTACTTTTAGTACTGGCTTAATAATAACTTATAGTCTTGATTATTCAGATTTTTATTAAGTAGCATATGGAGCACAAGTCAGGGAGAGGTAGTCCCAAAAATACAAAGCCAATCCTATCTCAAAACTTACACAGACTTCCTAAAAATTTTAAAATCCAGTAGATATTTGGAATGGCCAAAGGCATAAATAAGAATATTCATGACTGATATTGCTCAGGTTTAAATAATAATAGCAACAGCATCTGCATGGTTAGACTTTTTCTTTGACATATTCAACCATTTTTAGGCTTCTACATGAAAGAAAGTATAGCTGTGACTGTCTAGAACATGCCATAAATCCAATCATGTCAAACTGGTCTACAGAGGTATCTTGCATATCTGAAAACAATCTTCTATAGTAATTGCTGAGTATATCTCTTTCCTGCCTTTGGGTGAGGATACAGGAATACTAAGCAGATTTAAAATAAACACTACATGAGGATCTCTGGAAGATTTATGAAGCAGTGCAACCACCTACATCACAGTATTGGAAAACATTTATGCTACATCACTGCTTACCTGTAGGCATCTTGAGATAAAAGCCTTGTATTTTTAACTATTGCCCATTGTAGCATGTATCTTCACAATTGTAAGTGTAAGTCAGCATGACTAATTTTCATGTAATACTGTAAATATTTTAATAAATCTGCCTGGTGTCATCTATGATTAGATAATGTCAATTAGGAAGTTGATGCTTTTTATTTATTATTGACAACTATTGGGCAGGACATAGTTTGATAACTCATGTGATTCATTTACTTAGGTATAAACTTGATTAGATCTCCAATGTGTGAGCTAGGATACAATGTCCAGAGAAGTGTGAAAACTATAAGGTGTGTCTTGTCATTCTGAGATAGCTGAGTCCATACAGAGACCTGTAGTTTCTAGAAGTCCCCTAAGGCATAGGGATGGACTGGGGTCAAAGTAAGGTTCAAGTACCAACTGGCATTAAACTATGATTTCAGTTCAAATGAGAACATGTTCAAAGTTCTCATCCTAAGGTTTCATTATTTCCTTCTGTTTTCTTCAAAATTCCTTCTATTCTGCCATTTCTAATGATTTTGCACACTCATTGGACCTTATGTTTGAAAAATATTGGCACATTGAAACATTGGAAATGTTATCTGAGAACGTGAGGCAGTGCTGGTTTCTCTATATGAAATATATGTTAAAACACTATCTCGTTAGCTTCTTGTAATGAATGGATGCAGGAATACTGATCAGAACAAGAATGTATTTCTCAGAAATAAGTTTTTATAAGCTTTTATTGTTTATTGCTTATTTCGTTATGTATGAAGACATGTTCTAACTCTGTGAAGTAGTTTTCTTCGTTTCACTAAACTTCACATTCCTAAAAGGTCTAATGAATTGGAACAACTGCACTCTGCTGAGATTTGTGACCGTCATCCTTCTGGTTGGAATTGCTCATAGATCTTGTAAGAGCAGCAGAGATTCATCCATTTCAACCGTCAGTCAGAGTGGTCATTAAGCACTTTCTGCAGCAGAGATTGCCACACCAGATGGTACTTCATGAACAATAGATAATACACTCCAAACTGCCAAACATTTGTTCTGTGCCATTTTAACTCAGAGCCTGCTAAAGAATAAAAGATAGTAGTACCTGTGAAATTAAAATTCCTGGTGGTTACCATCTAGCCTCTCTAGCCATAAGCTCTTTTATTTGTATCCAAGAATTTGTTCTTGGAATGTGTAGGGTGTTCTTGTTTTTGTTTTTGTTATTTTGGATTGTTTGGAATCACTATTTATTCATTCATTTGGAGACAAGGTCATACTGTATGGTCCTAGCTGGCCCAAAACTCAATGATCTTCCTGTCTCTACCCCTTGAGTGCTAGGATTAGAGGAATGTATTACCACATCTAGCTTGGATTGTGTAGTGTTTAATGAGTTACATCTGTCTCTAAACCCATTACTTAGTTAAATAAAGAGAATATCTCTTATATCACTGTAGTATAGGATGTTTCATAAAGTGATTTCTTGTAATGTAAAAAGGCAAAAAAAGCTCATCTTGATTTGTATTACAATAGCAAATTTTCTGTGATACTTATCTCCATAATGTGATATATTTTATTTATTTTCATTTTTGTTGTTGTTTTATAGTGATATTTTGTTTGTGCCCTAACAAATAAAGTTTGCCTGGAGATCAGAGTGCAGAGGTAGCCATTAGTTAACCATAGAAGCCAGGCAGTGATGGCACACACCTTTAATACCACCATATGTGATCTTATACCTTTGATACCAGTACTTGGGAGATACACATCTTTAATCCAAGCACTAGGGAGGTGGAGACAGGAAGTGATATGGCTGAGCAGAGAGAGGAATATAAAGTGAGAGGAGGTGGGGAGACAGGAGCCCCCTTTTCAGTGTGAAGAGTTGGCGAGGTAAGAAGTAGCTGTGGCTTGCTCCTTTGTCTCCCTGATCTTTCAGTATTTACCCCTATATCTGACTCTGGGTTTTTATTAACACCAATCAGGATTCATGCTACATCTGGTATTCAACTTTTAGGGCATTAATTCATGAAAAAGCTGCTTGCCTGTGGCTTTGCAGCCACTTGCACAGGCCAGAGCTGCAAGTTTCCAGAGTCACCATCTTGCTGGCTAAGGGGTCCCTTTCTTTTCCTCAAGCCTCTGCATGAGTTGCTTTTTTTTTTTTTTTTCTGTTGCAGTCTATCTGCTATGAACTCCATAGGCTTTTGGGCTCCAAAACTGCAGGAGTTAGCAGCTTTTGTGCATCCACCCAGGCAGACAGCTGCCTCTTTGCTTCTTCTCTCCCCGTAGGTTGTGAGCTTTTCCTGGACTCCCTCCTCAGCCTGCTGCCAAACTAGGTAGCTGCCTTGAAAACCCACTCAGGTTTCCACTGTTCTATGCAGAAGCAGTCAGCCTCACATCTTCATTGTCATCATTGGCAGATATGGTGAGACAGTTAGGAATTAGTTAAAAGATTGAGTTTTTTCCCACATTAAAAAATGGGAAACACCATTAAAAAGGAGAGAGTTAGGTCTCTGTATGATAATCTGCTTGACAGTTTGAAAATGGAGCAATTTAATGAGAGGATAATTAATTTAGATGGGATTTTTGTAATGTCAATTATAAATATTATCTGTTTGATCATTTTTGTTTTATCATTAAAAAAGTTGGTTAATATGAGTGTCAGGATAAAAGTTTTAGGAAAACTTATTAAAACAGATCATAGAGATATTCAGAGCCAGACAGAGGAATTTAATGGAGAACCAAGCTCAGCACTGAATTATAAGGTTAGAGAGGAACAGCCTAAGGTTTTCAAACAGACAACTTTCATTTATCCAGTACCCTTATAGGAACTGCCAAATGATAGATATCCCC
Source organism: Peromyscus melanophrys (assembly GCA_902168415.1). NCBI lineage: Eukaryota > Metazoa > Chordata > Mammalia > Rodentia > Cricetidae > Peromyscus > Peromyscus melanophrys. The sequence continues at coordinate 28,502 of CABHPR010150680.1, read as the reverse complement.
AAGGCTCTACAAGAGCTGAGTGCACTCCTGTGTAAGGTTAGAGTTAAGGAGATTCAAGGAAGCAATAGTTTCATATGGCATGCATTCATCTTTTGTGAAGCAAATGCTAAACTCATGGTCAACTTATAACAGAATTATCCTTCAAGACTGGAGAGACTTAGTTACAGCAATCTTGGAGCCTGGTCCTCAATTAGAGTGGAGGACCTGGTGGAAAGATGAGGCTAAGACCATCGAACAACAAAGTAGGGCTAGAGGTATGGGATCTCCCACGACCAACTTCTTAGAGAGGGAGACTACGCTATTGTCGAAAGGCAATTTCTATATGATGACTACACCTTGGTTTTGTGCCACTCATCAGTTTTGAATGCTTGGGACAGAATTGAAGAAGTAGGAAAGAAATCTGAGTCATTTACTAAAGTTAGACATGGCCCTTAAGAAACCTTCACTGATTTTTTACAAAGATTGACTTTAGTAGTAAATAGAATGATATCAAATTCAAAAGCTAGACAAATAATAATTAAATATCTGGCTTTTGAAAATGCTAATGTACAACGCAAATAGGTAATTAGGCCATTAAATGAAAGATCATCATCCTTAGAGGAATGGATCCAAGATACATTCAATATTGTGTCTCATAACATTGATGATGCTTGGATAAGAGAGGTGAATTCCAGAGGTCTGATGAAAAATCAAAATGTCAAATGTTTTAATTATGGTAAATAAGGTCACCTAAAAAGGGACTGTAAACAGAGCGTTCTTAGAAATAATGTTTTGTCTAAGAATAATTCCAACAGAAAGCCCCTCCCTTCTGGATTATGCAGAAGGTGTGATAGAGGCAGGCACTGGACTAATGAATGTTGATCAATAAGGGGCAGTCAAGGTAACCCTGTGCCATCAGAAAACACCTTGAGGGGCCTCTAGCAGGCTCCAATGTCAAATTGGGTTCAGTCATTTCCTGTCATCATGGAGGAAACTCCTTCCCAGAGCAATTAAAGACCAAATGCCTATTAAAAAAAATATTGCTCTGGATGACAGAACAGCTTGAGAAAATAAAACAAAAATTTCAGGAGAAATCATTAATCAAAAGTAATAAAAATTAGATTTGAACAAAAGAGATCTCTTAATTACAAGACATGCAAGTTCATCAAACAATGTGACCATTCAATCGAAACTTACTTATATGACTAACAAATGCTTCTCATTTGATCAGATATAACTTACCAAAAGGGAACTTCCTCGAAGTTATGGTTGGAAAGAGTTTTGTTTTTGTTTTTTCAGGAGAAAGAAGGCATCCAGCTAAGGAATCTTAAGACCACTAACCAAATGAGACATGTGAAAAAAAGGATGAATCATCCAGAAAAAAAAATGTCCCAAGAAAAAGAGCAAATTGTCCTATTGGTATATCACATCTCCAACAAGATAAAATTTCATAAATTTTCCTGAATATTTGTTTCTGCTATTATTTACAGACGTATAATACAAATGGTCTTTTTGTAGTTCCAGTCCAATTAAAAGTTAAAGCTGGCTTTTGAATTGAAGCGTGGCTTTCTCCTTCTCTAAACTGAAGCATACTTATTAAATTAAAATCCCAAATCTTTGTCCCATGTCAGAGGAGCCACCTGGTATAGAACAGAAGAAAAACAAAAATTCGGGACTATTCTGTTGCTATTACTCTCATAATCCTTAGGTTTTATTTTGATTCTTTAAAACTTTCTTAATGTATAAATATTATCTCAAAATTTATAAGATACATATGTATATAATATACATATATATTTTAAACTTTTTGTCGTGATATTAATGATCATATAGAGTACTATAGAAAAAAGCATCACCTAGCTTCCTGTACGTGTTTTCAGGGTTGAGTCTCTATCAGGTAATTAGGAATTAATTTTTTGTACTCTGAATGTGCATAACAAATATTGATCCTTTAACCTCTTTGAGATCTGCTGTATATGACATTTAAAAGGTCTAAGTTTTCTGCATTGAACCATGACCACACGTACCAGTGACCTTTGAAGTGACCAAAAGGATGATGGGGCCCCACAACAACAATTCCACCAGGACTATGATAGCACCAGTAAGCTGAAAAAAGCCACCTAAAGATCAGCTTTGGACTACAAACTGCTCAGGACAATTTTGAGGTGGCTAGCTGAGATGATCCAGCCTCACAAACTACTCCTGCCAGGACTTGAGACAAGCCCTGCACTTTCAGATTAGGCAGACACTAGATTACAAGTGATACAGCTACCTCTCCAAGCACTTGGCAATTAACCCAAATTTTTCTTTTCAGGATCCCCTAAAGATGCCATTGCCCCCAGACAGCAGGAAGTAATTTTAGGAACACAATGCCCACACTCCCAAGAGGAGGGGTGGGTGTTTTTTGGTCTTTCAATGGGTTATGGATATTTTGTCATTATTTAGGGAGGTTGGTTAAAAGTTATTATTGATAAATGATTTTTTAAAAAAGCTGAATAAAGATTAGATTCAAGGTTTTTGTTTTGAAAAAAAAGGAAAAAAGGGGGATAGAGAAATAATAGGATAAAGGGTAGATTACTCTGAAAAGAAAAAAGTGGGATATAGATAGGATGAAAGAGTAGACTATTGAATCTACTTTTAAAAACCAACTACTTGTTTAAATATTTTACATTATATGGATCTTTGTATATTAACACAAAGTTGAGATTATTTTTGTTAGAACATACTATATCTCTAACCTTGTTCACGGTATTGTACCTATACATCTCATTCAACAATGTAATACAAATTACTAGTCCTTGAAAGGTATTATTACAAACTACTTAGGATAATAAAGAAATGCAGGTTAGTAGTCATCTATTACAGTTAAATTTATAGTCATATTAGGGATGTTTTCAAGGTCAAACAGGTATATTTTAGATAGATTGGTCATCTTCAAACACTTCAGAGGTCTACAGAATATGGTATTTAAGATGTTTTAATAACATAGTTTTTTTTTAAAAAAAATACAAAACAAAACAATGAGACATATCTGCTTCTGGAAACACCAATCTACTTCAGAGAAGATGATGGGCATTAAAGAAACTCCATATGGAGTTTACTTTCTTTGTGGTAAATGTTAGCCACTGGGCAAGAAAATGCCCTTGCATCAACTGCTGACAGTATGTTGTCCAAACTGGACAAGCAGGATACAAAAGAAAGGATTGCCAAACTTCGCCAAGACAAGGTAGGACAGCCCTTCAGAAAATCTTGCTTCAAAGATAAGTCTGTCAGATATTCTAGGTCTGTAGGTCAAAGATAGATGTCCCAATGTTGCAAAGGAACCTTGGTTGACTGTCCAGGCAGCCAGCTGTTTCTGTCATTTCTCACATTTTTTTGGAAGTCACTTGCTTGCACTTTCTGCTTACTCAGGTAATATTATTTCCTTCTTGGCTCTCTGATGGCATTGAAGACTTTAAAGTTATAGCTTTCCTTGTTACCAGGTTCAGAAAGGAAATTCATCAAAGAGGTGTAAAGTATATCAGTTTGAGAGGCATTAAAAGATAATTTTGGTAATGCAAGTTAGAATAGAAAGTGAATTAGGTACAACATTTTGGACTCATCAAGATAGGATAGATATATAATATTTTCTCTGAATTTGTCAGTTGTTAATGGACTAATAAATACATTGTTGTTGTATTTATTGCCCACATATAACACATATAGTTATTGTACTTACTGTATATATATATTTTTTTCTTATATTGGTTATAAATGTTGTTTAATTTTAGACAAAAAAGGGAAATGTGGTGATATTTTGTTTGTGCTTTAACAAATAAAGCTTGCCTGGAGATCAGAGTACAGAGCTATCCACTAGTTAACCATAAAAGCCAGGTAGTGATAGCACACCTTTAATCTCAGTACTTGGGATACCATGCCTTTGATCCCAGTGCTTATGAGGTGGAGTCAGAAAATGATAAGCTCAGCAGAGAGAGGCATATAAGGTGGAAGGAGACAGGAGACCACCCCCACACCTTTTCAGGCTGATGAGTTGGAGAGGTAAGAAGTGGCTGTGGCTTGCTTCTTTGTGTCTCTGATCTTTCAGCATTTACCCCTATATCTGGCTCTGGGTTTTTATTATTAAGACCAATTAGGATCCATGCTACATTGTTTATTTTTGCATTATAATTTAATGATAGTTTTTCTCCATTTCCTTTCCTTTTCCCAAACCCTCCCATAAAACCCTAATCACTATCCTTCAAACTTATGGCCTCTTTTCACATTAACTGTTATTGCAGGCATATAAGTATTTTTACACACATACACACACACACACACACACACACACACACACACCATATACATGTACATGTTTAGAAATGTATATATACATATATATATATATATATATATATATTTCTAAATATACACCACTGAGTCCATAAAATGTTACTTGTTTATATGTTTTCAGGACTGATCATTTGGCCCTGGACAACCAATTGGTGTGCTCTTCCCTGAGGAGGACCACCTCTCCCACATCAACCTTTAGTCAGTTGACTGTAATTCTTTGTGTAGGGTCAAGGCCTCAGGGGCTTTTCCCCATGCACTTTGGCATGTCCATTGATGTCAGCTCATGTTTGGGTGTTCATGTTGGTGAGGCATCACAGATATAGCTTCTGATGCTACTAGGAGACACATGTCATCCCAAACTTCCTGATCCAGTGGCTGTTGCACCTTTTCTGCCCCCTATTTCACAATGTTCCCCAAGTCTTAGGGACAGGAATGTTTTTTAGATGTATCCGTTGGGATTGAACTTCACAACTCTGCAATGTGTTTGGTTGTGGAGTTAGTTCTGGGATTTAATATGAACTATTGCACATATACATTCCAATTATGCAATCTTTCTCATACAAATAAAATTAGTGCTTACCAGAGTAGTCCAAACTGAATAGGTTAGTTCTCAGCAGAGACGCAGTTATAGACCACATAGTACCTGCTGTAGTTCAACAATGACAAGTTACAGCATCCTTACCGTGCTACAAAAGGACTGTCTGGTTGATGACATCTGGACAAAATTGGTGACTATTTCTGTCTGACATAATCTATTTTTCATGTTTTTTAAATGGACTTCCCTCCACAGTATAGATAGCTTCAATGACAAGGAATTGGGGTTATTCTCTGATAGTTCAAAAGAACAAACAGAACGAAAGCAATGTGAGATAATTGCTCAGTGATCATTAAGTACCTAGTAGATATAAAAACATTTGCTCAGCCCAGCACAGAGAATGTCTTGTCGCCATTGCTCATCACCATGCCCCCAGAGGACTGTATCTGTATGAAAGTCATCAATTTTAATGTCTATATCAGTAAGAGTATTTACTCACTGTGTTCACTGATTAATGGAAAAGATAACATTAATTCAGATTTTGAGATGATGAAAATATAAAACCTGTGAATTAAGTCTCTGGTTTACCATGTATAAACCAAAATGCAGAAAAGAAAGTAAACAAAGGCATTGGGGAAAATTCATCTTTTTTAATGAAACAAAGAGAGAAGGTAGATAGGGTACTGTTGGTATTTGCTGTGTATTTCCAAACTTATATTAAAATAATTATCAAAAGTGTTACAAAATAACATTACTGTGTGATGGAAAAACTGCAACTAATGAGATGCCCCACATATATACAAGAATGAGTATCTATTTGTCTTTAGTAATGGATCAATAGCAGTGTCATGGGAATTAGAAGTGTATAGAGGAGTCAAATAATTATTTCCAAAGATAGAGAAGGCCTTTAGTCAAGTGGTTGGGTATATGAGGGTTCTGGGCAGCACCTTGGCACAGGTACAGGGAGAACCAAAGAGAAGAATCACTTATAATACCTCAGAGAGTGTTCCCTGGGACATACCAGGGTTAGGCATTACAGAGGTCAGGTTTTGAAATGTGGTGGATGACAGCAGGCCAGTAAGGCAAAAGTTACTAAGCACTTCATAGTTGAAGTGCATTGTGCTGTGGGATGGTCTGTATGTCAAACATGTTGCTTATTGGTCAATGAATAAAACACTGATTGGCCAGTGGTCAGGCAGGAAGAAGTATAGGCGGGACAAGGAGGAGAGAATTCTGGGAAGGAGAAGGCTGAGGAGACACTGCCAGCCGCCACCATGACAAGCAGCATGTAAAGATGCCGGTAAGCCACGAGCCATGTGGCAAGGTATAGATTTATAGAAATGGATTAATTTAAGATATAAGAACAGTTAGCAAGAAGCCTGCCACGGCCATACAGTTTGTAAACAATATAAGTCTCTGTGTTTACTTGGTTGGGTCTGAGCGGCTGTGGGACTGGCGGGTGACAGAGATTTGTCCTGACTGTGGGCCCGGCAGGAAAACTCTAGCTACAGCATTGTATGGATGTTTTATGATACCAGCTTAGAAGAGATGCAGAGGCAGGCAGGTGTGGTGAGTCGGGTCACGGAGGAAGACAAACCACAGTGTGAATTAATATTCTTTGATGTACTAGCTATGTGTCATTTAGAAGGTTGTATACGTTTCCTCATCTACATTTGTGAACCTATGAAATTTAATGACAAAAAGCCATTTGAAGGGGTATGGTGAAAGAATCAGGGTGTTTAGGATCTAAAAAACAGCACACTAGGAATAAAAATACTCCACAAAATATTTTGAAGAGTGTCTCAACTCAGCAATATTAATGAAATTTTTTTTAAAAAAATATGAATTTTATAAAATATTTTGACATTTATATTGAATATACTTATAATATATGTTATAACTGATAAGTCCAAACATTGTGTAAAAAACTACTGTTTTAGTTAAAATATAATGTTGATGTCCTAGAATACATAAAATAGTAATATATTCAAAGTATTTTAGACAAAGGTTAGTTATAAAGAAATCAAATATTCTGATTATTTCCCTATACTTCATTATGACACAATTAAGAAAAGTTCTATATATTTCAAATGACAATTAATTTATCATCCAAATAAGAACACTTAAAAAATAAACATTATATTGATAGCAATTAGCCATTACTAACTTGATATTTGTGGATAAAATGTGGATGTTTAACCAAATAGTTATTCTACCTACAGAATCATGAGTGTTTGCTCACAGTTCCTTGTAAAACATAAAGGTTTTCTCTGAGTTCTGTCAGCAGATATTCTCACTTTTACCTCTGCTTCCCAGAATCTCACTTTTACTGCTCAAGCCAAGATCGTCATCAAGTTTCTTGTAGTGAAGTTGCTTTTCTTTTCTTTTTAGCGGGGAGATGGGAAATAAGCAGAGGACTGTGGAAAGAGAACTATAGTTCTTATTTTCTCTTCATTTAAAAAATTTCCATTTATGTTTTAATAGGTGTATCTGTGTATTGAGAGGGTATACCTGTCATGGCACACTTAAGGACATTAGAGAACAACCCTTGGGAATCGGTTTTCTTCTCCTACTGTAGGGGTCCCAGCAATGGAACACCAGTGGTCAGCTGAGACACCCAGCCACCGAGTTAACTCAACAGGCCTCCTCTTTATTTTTAACTTCCATTTATCTGTATCTCTCAAGATAAACACCATCTGACCCCAGCAGATCTCTGTGTTAGACTTAGGGGAGCCTCAGAGCTTGTGGGGCTGCATTAGGAATAATGTCTGCATCCATAATCCCCTGCCCTCATCGCATTTCTAATATAAATGATAACATGAATAGCATTTAAGGCCCTAGAATTTTTTTTTTTTTTTTTTTGGTTTTTCGAGACAGGGTTTCTCTGTGTAGCTTTGCGCCTTTCCTGGAACTCACTTGGTAGCCCAGGCTGGCCTCAAACTCACAGAGATCCGCCTGGCTCTGCCTCCCAAGTGCTGGGATTAAAGGCGTGCGCCACCACCACCCGGCTAGAATATTTTTAAAGAAAAAAATATTGGTTAAATCTTCTCCTCAGAGATAGAATTACCTTTCCTCTCCTGATTGGGTGGTTTGAATGAGAAACATTCAATAGGCTTTTGTGTTTGAATGTTTGGTTTCCAGATGGTAGACTATTTAGGAAGGAATTGGAGGTATGACCTTGTTGGATGACATGTGTCACTGGGGATGGGGGTAGGCTTCAAATTTCAAAAGCCCATACCAGGCCAAATCTAGCTCTCTCTCTGCCTCCATCTTCCAAGGCAGCTATAAATTTTCAGTTCTTACTTCGAGTCATGACTGTCTGTCTGTCTGCCTGCCTGTCTGCTACCAAGCTTCCTACTCACCATAATGCTCATGGATGATCCTTCTGAAACTGTAAGCTTATTTTATAAGTTTCACTGGTCATGGTGTCTCCTCACAGAAATAGAACAGTAATTAAGACACTTATCTTCAATCATAGTGGAGTTTGAAGTTGTGTCTTTTCTCCCTGGCTCTATAGATGTGAGAGGGTAGGAAGAATAGAATGAATCAGCCTTGTATCTGGACGGACATAAGGACATGCTTGGTAAGGACATAGTCATACATGGTCCACAATGGATTCAGACCAGCACAAATGGATTCAGACCAGCACAGAGAATAATGGAAATTATCCAATATTAGGACTTTTACTTTACAAAATTCAAGATCACTAAAGTAAAACAAATTTTAGTGTCATACATTTAGAAAACTATGCTTTTGTCTGCAGACGGTAGCGGTGCTCACCCCCTCAAATAGGATTGACAAAAGAATGTGAATTGAAACCAGACTATCACCGTAAGTTGAGCCAAGAATATGAAGCTTAGATGTGAAGCATCCTACAACTACCATATTAGAAAAACTTCAGCTTCTGAATACACATAAACATCACTGCTGAAAATATAAACTCTGACTATGAGAACCATTCTGCAACTTTGGCCTGACCAATATGTATTCCTCCTGCTTATATAAAACTCCCCCAAAGAAGGCAGGTAGGGAAAGCTTCATCAAATAGGCCCATTTATTTCTATAAATCAAAACTCAGATATTCATTCTGTCTGCAAAATGAAAACACCACAAATGGGGAAATGACTTACATGTACATCTACACTAACAATGTAGAAGACATTCACCAGGCTCCCAGTGCCCATCCAGCACTGACAGTATGCAATTAGCTATGTAACTAAAAATAAGATAATGTTTTATTCAAAATACCTAGAATTAATAAGAATATATTTAATGGTAACTCATAGTACTAAAATACTCTACTGCAAAACACAATTTGTAAAATATAAGACAGCCATTGGGTCATTTATAAGCTTCATTTTTATAAAAGGGTAATACATTCAAATGTCACAGTTTCAAATTATGCCCGCCTTTTAACCTCACACTTTTCAACAGAATCCTCCTATTCTTTGTAGTCTGTCTCATGATATGTTTCTGATGTTGCATAAGATAAGGAACCAAGGAGGCTTCACTGTGTCTGCTGGGTGAAAGTAGTGTTCTTCCAGTGTTCTCAATCACTTGTGCACATCCCTTCATTTAAATGAAACATAGAAAATCAAATCCTCCCAGGGAACAACCCTAGATAGGGAAATTCAATCAACTTAACACAAAAGCCTGGTTTCAGATCCAGACATCTACTAAGGAAGCATTAATGCAACTTACTTGCAACATGGTAATACTGGGAAAAACTAACCATCCACCTTCTGAGTGTCAACCAGGCTACAGCTAGGTAGAGGAAGAAGCAAGTACTAGTGACATTTTTGGTTACCTCTGCACTTACTATACTAAATAAACAGCATTAAAAATGTATTTTAGTTATTTTATAGCCTCTGAATTCCATAGTGAGGGCAAAAGGTGAATATGATTGAAAGACAATCAAAATTCAATTCGATAGTTTGTTAGTTTATGTAAATCATCATTTAAAAACACACTTACTGATTGGGAAGGTATCTCGGTTGGTACAGCGTTTCCCACAAAAGCATGAGGACCTGAATTCAATCCCAAAACCCAACCTGAGTACAGTCACACACACTTGTAACACTAAAATAGGAAAAACAGAAAGATGTGGATAACTGAGGCTTGCTGACCAGGCATCCTCGACAAGTTTTAAGTTCAGGCCAGTGACAAAACTTGCCTCATCTAAACAAGGTAGACAGTTCCTAAAAGAAGCCAACAGAAGCTACCCTTGAAGCTACTCATGAACACACACAAGTTAGAAACATACACGAATATACACACTATAGTGGTTTGAAAGAAAATGGCCCATAAAGGGAGTGGCACTATTAGGAGGTATAGCCTTGTTGGAGTAGGTCTGGTCTGATTGGAGGAAGTGTGTCACTGTGGGGACAGGCTTTGAGGTTTCTTTTTCTTAGGCTTTCCTTGGTGTGTCAGTGGGCTTCCTGTTGACTCTCAGCTCTAGCATCACATCTGCCTGCATACCATTGTGCTCCCCACCATGATGGACTGAACCTCTGAACTGTAAGTGATCTCCTTCAATTAAATATTTTCTTTATAAGAGTTGCTACAATCATGGTGTCTCCTCACAACAATAGTAAACCCTAACTAAGACAGAAGGTGGTACCAGGGACTGGGGTATTGATGTGATAGTCCTGACCATGCTTTTGTTTGGAGGAATTTCTATTTTGTTACTTGGGGTTTGGAAAGCAGTAGAATGCTTTAAGCACTGCTTCATAAGGCATACTAGTAGGAACATGGAAGACAATGGTGCTGATAATGATTTGAAATGTTGGGAGCTGGCTCAAGAAGTTTCAGAGAAGAAATTTAATTGCCTAGAAATCATTCTTGTGATATTTTAGTAAAGGAAGTGGATGCCCTTTGCCCTTGTCCAAAGAGTCTACCTAAAACTAAAGTGAAGAATTTTGGATTTATTTCATTGGCAGAAGAAATCTCAAAACAGTCCAGTATAGACTCTGGTGTGGATATTAGTGGTAATGCTAAGAAATAATATATATAAATTACAAAAAGTATATTTTGAGGAGAAAAAGAGCACCAGGAAGTGAAATGGAACTAAATCCTGTGTTCAAGGAGATAAATGGATTTAAAAAATGGAATAAAGGTAGTGGTTACTTCAGGGAAAGATTTTAGCCAGCTAAATTTCCAACTTGTGGAAAGGAATTAAAGGAAAGTTTAGAGCTGAGTGTGATGGTGCATGCCTTTAATCTCAGCACTGGGAAGGCAGAGGCTGGTGGGTCTCTGATTTTGAGGTCAGTCTGGTCTAAAGATCAAGTTCAAGGACAGCCAGTTATAGACAGTAAGGGGAAACAAAAAGCTGGTGAGGATGTAATTAAATAAGGGGGCCATGTTTCAGCCCTAGTAAGCAGCAGAACCTGGCAGTTTGGGCCGTGTGGTTCTGGCTTTAGAGTTAAGGATAGAAAAAAGGAGTTAAGATCCTCTAGTTCTGGTTAGTTGGAGCTGAAGAATCAGCTGTGATTAACAAGGTACTAGAACTACTAAAGCAACATTTTGCTTTGCTGGGATACTTTGCACTGATTAGCTGGCGCTAGGAAATTAGCAGTGATTAAGAGACTAGCATCACCACCGGCACTGGGCTCCTAAAAGCCAGCCCATGGCCGGGCGGTGGTGGCGCACGCCTTTAATCCCAGCACTCGGGAGACAGAGCCAGGCGGATCTCTGTGAGTTCGAGGCCAACCTGGGCTACCAAGTGAGTTCCAGGAAAGGCGCAAAGCTACACAGAGAAACCCTGTCTCGAAAAACCAAAAAAAAAAGACAAAAACAAAAAAAAAAAAAAAAAGCCTGCCCATGCACCAGGGACGGATGCTGATCCCCCTGTCTGGGTGCCCCCCAAACAGTTCGAGGGCAGTGGGGAGGGGCTTGGACCCACCTAGGCTCAGTGTGCTGGGCTCTGCTGACTCCTCATGGGAGATCTTGACTTGGGGGATGTGGGGAAGTAGGGTGGCTTGGGAGGGAGGGCTGGGGGGTGGGAGGAGGGAGTAGATGGGATCTGTGGGTGGTATGTAGAGTGAGTAGAAATCGTCTTAATAAAGAAAAATGAAAAAAAAAGAGAGAGACTAGCATCACTGAGGTGAAATCTTCTGGGAAGTGTTTCGTGAAAGCACAGAGAAGCTGTGTTCCAGAAGTGGCCAAGATTATACCTTGTGCTGGCAGATGGTACTGGTTTTGAAGGCATGAAGGAATCATGAAGAGCAGCTGAGGCTTGGACTGTGACAGGCTAGGAAAGGCCATTGGTGAAGGTACAGCCTTAGTGGCAGTTGAAGGCCCAGGACTGAAGGGGTCATGCAAAGAAGCTGAGGGTTGCCACCATGAGGAGAGCCTATCAGAGGCTGTTGGTGAAAGTGTAGCCCAGTTGCAGCAGAAGACTCATTGTTTTGGAGATGTCTTTACCATGAGATGACCACCAAGAACAGCAGTAGCAGTGGAGTAGAACCAGCTGTAGCCTAGAAAAAAAAGCGTGCATACTGCAGAGGGCAGAGCCAGAGAACTGACCCTTTGGAGAGTCTAGAAGATCACGACTGGATCCTAGACATTGGATAGCTGAAATTTTGTAATTACCCAAGACGTTAGAAATGCCAGTCTTACGCCGGGCGGTGGTGGTGCACGCCTTTAATCCCAGCACTCGGGAGGTAGAGGCAGGTGTATCTCTGTGAGTTCGAGGTCAGTCTGGTCTCCAAAGCAAGTTCCAGGAAAGGCACAAAGCTACACAGAGAAACCCTGTCTCGAAAAAAAACCAAAAAATAAAAAAATTAAAAAAATTTTTAAAAAAAAAGAAATGCCAGTCTTGGAATACCTGCTGAGGAGAGCTGCTAATGGGAAGTGGAATCAGTCCAAGAGAAAGAAATGTGTTGCTGTCAACAAAGTCGAATGGAATTAGAGATGTGGAGAGCGTTTTGATATCAGAGATGCAAAATTTGGAGTTTGCCCAGCTAGTTTACAGTCTTGCTTTGGTCCAGTATTTCCTCATTATGCTCCCCACCTTGCAGTTTGGAATGGTGACGTATATCCTGTGCCATTATATGTTGGAAGTATATGGTCTGCTTTTTTATTTTGATTTTTTTACAGGTGATTACAGTTGCCAGGTGTCTCAGAAGAGACTTTGGACTTCAGACTTTGAAATGAGTTTGAGACCATTACAGACTCTGGGGACTTTTGAAGTTGGACTGAAGCCTTTGAAGACCAGGGATTGGAATGTGATGGTTTGAAGGAAAATGCTCCCCAAAGGAGAAGGGCATTATTAGGAGGTGTAGCCTTGTTGGAGTCGGTCTGGTGTTATGGGAAGAAGTGTGTCACTGTGGGGGTGGGCTTTGAGGTTTCTTTTTCTCAAGCTTTCCTTGGTGTGTCAGTGGGCTTCCTGCTGCCTCTCAGTCAAGATGTAGGACTCACCTCCAGCACCAAGTCTGCCTGCATGCCTCCAAAACCCTGACATGATGGACTGAACCTCTGAACTGTAAGCAAGCCTCCCCCACAATTAATTGTTTTCTTCATAAGAGTTGCCATGATCAATGGTGTCTCTTCACAGCAATGGCAAATCCTAACTAAGACACACACACACACACACACACACACACACACACACACACACACACACAGCAAGTACATTTAGATCATTCTATATTTAATACATTATCCAGTTGTTATATGACAGCAGAATTTGGAATGTAGTACATATGTATGATGGAATTCTATACAGCTATAAAACTTAACAAATTCATGATATCTGCAGGAAATTGATACAAATGGAAATCATTATGGCAAGACAAATAAGCTAGACTCAACACACACACACACACACACACACACACACACACACAAATGCATACTTTGAGTTAAGATAAAGTTATCTTATAACAAGTCTGCTAGCAAATAGCCCAGTACAAAGAAGATTCTGGAGTTGTTGGCTATAGAATTCCCATAGACACTGAAATATTACAAGCTGTTGCCATTGATCTTCTTACCTTCCCAAATTTGATAGGAGGACACTATTTTGGTGAAGACACTGTGTATGTGAGTTAGAGAGCATGAAGAAAGCAAGGTAGCACTGACCTGGAGGCTCCATCCTGTTGTCTTTAATATTATTTACTCCTCTAAGTGCTCTCCTTTCTAACACGCCCTCTGTTGCACAAACCTAGTTAAATTCGTACTGTTTCATTAGCCCATTTTAACCCATTATAACATTTGAATGTACAATTAAGTAAGAAAATAATATAAAAAAAACAGGGTTCAGATAATACAAGATTGGAATCACAATGGTTTTGGTGAATATCTAAATATTTCTCTTAAACTCAGTGGGTTACATCTTAAAAAAGACTTGAAAGTAGAAGAGAGACTTCATGGGAAGAAGGGCTCAGAAGAGGGTGGATATGAGAGAACCCAATGGGGCTATAAACAACTAAAATTTATTGTATAAATCTATGAAACTGTAAAAGAATAGATTTTAAAATGCAGTGTTGTGTAGATTACTGAAATCTTAGAAACCTACCATTTTTCATTTTTCTTTATTAAGAAATTTTCTACTCACTCTACATACCACCCACAGTTCCCACCTCCTCCCTCCTCCCACCCCCCAGCCCTGAATAAGTAAATTTAATTAATAATTACAGTTTAGACTCAACAGCTGTGTTGATCCTATAGCAAGATTAGTTTTCATATAAATTTCAATGGTTTCCTGTATTGGTTCCTTCTGACGCTGGTATAAATACTTCCGACAATGAATCAATCAGTATCAGTAGACTGCAAAACTGCTAACAATTCAGATATCCCTGCATTCTGCTTCAAGTCTTTTTTATTTTTCTGTTTCAGTGTACAATATAGGATCCCAGGACACTTAGTAATCCTGTCGTACAGGCTCCTCTGTTATGTTTCCCACCACCTGGCATTTTTCAGCATACCTCCATTCTTTCCTCTCAATCTGCATTTCATTTGAAGATCTACCATCTCATAAATGGAATTTTTAATTTACATAATTGTTTGTTCCATACTTTGTTCTATAAAGTTTTGTGGATTATGACAAATACATAGATTCTACCATCCACCATTAATTATACAAAAGAAATTCCTTGCCAGAATAATCTGTACCTTCCAGAAAGTTCTATAAAAGTAATCAGATAGACTCTGTGCTTATCCATATACAACTAAAGTCATATGTAATTGTGTGTCTTGTAAGGTCATTCTTTTTTATTTCTGGAGGATATACCATTATTTTGCTGTTCCACAGCTTATGCATCCTTTAACATATAAAAGGCATTTTTTAATTGGTTCAAATTTTGGGTAACTAATAATATGTCTACCAAGAGCTAAAGAGTGATTCTTATGACATAACTGGCTGACCATCAGTAGGGGTTCTTCTTTCTGGAAGAATTGGATTACTGATATATCTTTTGGTTTTAATAATATTCATTCAATCGAAGAGATGATCTATATATATAGAACCATGAATTTATGCTTTAATAACCATAAAGTTTAACACATCAATACACTAAAGCTGAAAAGTTCTTAAATTCTTCACTTTTTTTAATTTTTTAAAATGTGTGGATATGTAAATTACCCCATGTTTTTGAAATGTGTCCACATTGCTGAATAGCTGAATGAAATTAATTAACATTTTATTTTTATCATTTTTATTAGACTGTATAATTCAAATGTCACAGTGTTGCTACTGCTTGTTCTTTCATTAACCAAAATGTCTATTTTCTTATTGAAATATTTCAAAATATAGAAATATTCTTTCAGAGGCCAACAATAAAACTTCAGTTCTGCTACTTTGTTCGTTTTAGATCTATGCATAAGTACTTGCAAATTTGTAATAGTGTTTAATTTTAAATTTTTCATTATTGTAGGTTGTTTTATAAGTTTATGGCATAGAAATATTCAAATATATTTCAGATTCTCATTTTTAATATTAATATAAGACACTTTGATGCTATGAGAAAAGATATATAGGATAAAGTTTTTAAAAAGAAAATTCAATTACCATGAAAATATCCCAACTTTACATAATTCAAATAAATGATTGCTCCTTGTAAAATGGGTTAATTCAAAGTTAAAATCAGAAAAATAACCAAGAAAGTTTCTTTATTTATGCACTGTTTCTTCTCCAATGATGTTATATAAAGCTGACCTTTCCTTCCCCCCATCTATTTGTTATATAAATTAAATAATAAGAATAATATAAAGTTAAAGTATAGCAATGGATCACTATATTCCCTGGGGAAGGCTGAAAGCTTTTATTTTATTACATTTTTCCATAGCTCTGCAGTTTAAGAGATGGAAGGCAATGATGCAGATGGAATCAAGTCACTAGGACGCAGTCAAGAGCCATTCCGCTCAAGACAAAATGTGCCTGTCTCCTAGCTCTACTTTTAGCATCGACCCTGCTTCCTATTCCTCTTGCTCAAATCTTCTTTGAATTTTGTATCTACTTTATGAACTTTTACTCCATTTTGGGGGAAACCAACCTGTTTTGATTTCCTTGATGAAAACTTCTATTGAAAAAAATAAACTGCCCAGGAGTCAATAAAAAAGGTTGTTGTTTTATTTTCTTCTCTATGTTGTATTAACCTGTTTCATTTCCTAAGCCTAGGTTCATAGATGAATATAAAGTTATTTATCACAACAATGATGATTGAAATTGAGTCCCCCAATAAAACCATACAGTTTATTTCTGAAGGTTTGTACCTGAAAAGAACAAAATGTATAAAAGCTCACAGACAAGGGTTTTTTTTTTTGCTTAATACATTTGAAAAACAGAAAAAAAGATTTGGATAAGTCCTGAATTTAGAATGGTAATATTCTCTTTAGTTAAGGAATCGCATCAAAACCATGCAAATATTAAAATTTGTAAATATTAAAATCTGTAATCTCTGTAACATCAAAAGGCAGAGATAAGTAGAAATGTCCTGCCTTCAGCTGTATATTAAGAGTGTGACAGCTGGGCGGCGGTGGTATGCACCTTTAATTCCAGCACTTGGGAGTCAGAGGCAGAAAGATTTCTATAGGTTTGAGGCCAGCCTGTTCCAGGACAGCTAGGATTATTACACAGAGAAACCCTGTCTTGACAGAAACAAACAGACAAGAGAGAGTGACAATGACCACTGATTATGACCTGTTTGGTATTGATGATCTTTCAATGCTGCTTTGAGTCAGTGAAAGATCATCAACACTGTCTACAGATATTAACTTAATAAACTACTATTTAACTACATGATTCAAGGAAAACCCTGCAATCACACAGAAACTACGTGATTCCCATGTGATTATTTGGAAAGGATGGAACACTATTAAAAAAATGTCCATCTTATAAGTACAGCAATTGCTTAGTAATGAACTTATGGAGCCCTTAAGCACAAGAGAATGACCCTGGTGGTAATGGTGATGATGTGTTTAATGACTTCAGCTGAGTAGCTTTTAGAAAAGATAAACACTCTGGGAAGTGTGTTTTAAAATGTACTAAGGACACATTTTCATTTACTGAACACAGAATTTAATTTTATAGGATTTTTGAAATCAATGTTTTAAATGATAAAATGGATAGTAAAAACTAGACTTTCTCAGAATAGGATGTCCGGGGATAATGTTTATTGCTAATAGATTTT
This sequence comes from Peromyscus melanophrys, assembly GCA_902168415.1. Classification (NCBI taxonomy): domain Eukaryota; kingdom Metazoa; phylum Chordata; class Mammalia; order Rodentia; family Cricetidae; genus Peromyscus; species Peromyscus melanophrys. The sequence continues at coordinate 11,033 of CABHPR010150680.1, read as the reverse complement.
AATTTCCTCTCTTTTCAAGCCTATTATATGCAAGGTTGCTTACCAAAGAAAATGTTGACTCAGAGCCCTTTTGTATTCATTCTAATGTTGGTGTAAGTACAATTAGCATCAAATAATCATAGTCAGTATCTTGAAGTCTAAGTTTAAAAACAAGTAATTAGATTGGATTTAAGCCTTCAACTAGAGGGATAAAGTATTACCCAATAAGAAAATCCTAATATGTTAAATAATGTAAGAAAAGTTGAAGTGAACATCTACTTTCATGAGACCAAACAGATAACTCCATATATTTGTTTCAGTTTAGACATCACATCTTGTTGCTTCACTAAGTGTTTACACTTGCCTAAATTTACCTATGTAGGCGCAATATTAGGTTGCTGTCTCAGTTTCCAGAATGAGAAAAATAAATATCATGAGTGTAATGTGTATCTGATTTTAAAACAGCAATTCTAGTTCAAAAGAATGGCATGGTACGTGGGCTCCTCTTCATGACCTTCAAACTTGTATTGAGGAGGTCTTGACACTTGAGAGTTTCTGAGGGAAGGAGACTCATTCTCTTTAGGGCATATGACCACTGCTATGATTCCCATGCTCTAGTACCCCCTACATGCACACATGGACAGTAATAACCAGACTTAGAGAGTTATTAAACAAAATAAAATTATGAGGCTATGAGTAGGATATGCTGGGGAGATCCTGGGAGTGAAGGAAGGAGATGGAGGGTAAATGTGATCATTTTGTTGTATAGCCATGAGAAGTTAAAGAATAAAAAACTCTTTAAAAATATTTTGAAAAATGAAGATCAAGGGGATACAACTTGTAAAAGAAAAAGTCAAAGATTGCTATTTACAGATGACATGGTAGCATACAAAAGTGACCCCAGAAATTTTTCCAGGGAACTCCTACAGCTGATAAAAACCTTTAACAAAGTGGCTGGATACAAAATTAATTCACAAAAGTCAGTAGCCCTTTTATATACAAACATTAAAAGGGCTGAGAAAGAAATCGGAGAAACAACACCTTTTACAATAGCCACAAACTATATAAAATATCTTGGGGTAATTGTAACCAAGTAAGATTTGTATGACAAGAACTTTAAGCCTTTGAAGAAAGACATTGGAGAAAATATCAGAAGATGGAAAGATTTCTCTATGCTCATGGATCAGTAGAATTAATATAGTAAAAATAGCCACCTTACGAAAAGCAATCTACAGATTCAACACAATCCACAACAAAGTTTTGATACAATTCTTAACAGACGTTGAAAGAATAATGTTCAACTTCATATGGAAAAACAAAAATCCCAGGATAGCTGAAACGATCCCATACATTAAAAGAACTGATGGAGGTATCATAATTTCTGATCTCAAGCACTGCTACAGAGCTATAATAATAAAAACAGCATTATATTGGCATAAAAGAAGAAACCATCAGCATTTGATTTTTGACAAAGAGGCCAAACTATACAATAGAGAAAAGAAAGCACCTTCAACAAATGATGCTGGCATAACCATGTCAGCAATTAGAAGAACGCAAATACATCCATATCTGTCACATGCACAAGTCCACTTACAATGAACCTAAAAGAGAGGTTGGGGAATATTCTTGAACACATTGGCGTAGGAGATATCTTCCTGAATAAAACACCAGTAGCACAGACACTAAGATCAACAATTAATAAATAGGTCCCAATGAAACTAAAAAGTTTCTGTAAGGCAAAAGACACTGTCAACAGGACAAAACAGAAGCTTCCATAATGTGAAAAGATCTTCACCAACCCAACGTCAGACAGAGGCCTAATCTCAAAATATATAAAAAAAACTCAAGAAACTAGATATCAAAAAAACAAATAATCCAATTAAAAAATGGGATAGAGACCTAAACACAGAATTCTCAGCAGAAGAATCTCAAATAGTGGAGAAACACTTAAGGAAATGTTCAGCTCTTTCTCTCCGCTCCTTTCCTCCCGTCGGGCTCCCTTTCTCTCTCCCTCCCCCCCCTCTCTGTTTCTCTCTTTCTCTCTCTCCTTCTCTCTCTCTCTCTTTCTCTCTCTCCCTCTTCCCCTCCCAATAAAGCTCTAAAAGGTTTAAAAAAAAAAAAGAAATGTTCAATATCCTTAGCCATCAGGGAAATGCAAATCAAAATGACTCTGAAATTCCATCTTATACCTACCAGAAAAGCTAAGATCAAAAACAAAAGTGACAGCTCATGCTGGAAAGGATGTGGAACAAGGGGAACACTTCTCCATTGCTGGTGTGAGTACAAACTTGCACAGCCACTTTGGAAATCAATATGATGATTTCTCAGATAAATGGGAATCAATCTACTTCAAGACAGAGATATAGGACTTTTGTGCATATACCAGAGAATGCTTAGACTTATGACAACTTGATACGTCATGCTTTGCTGATACCCAGGAGAGGCCTGTCCCTTTCTATACAGAAACAGAGGAGGAGTAGATTGAGGGGGAGGAGTAGAGGGGAGGTAGGAGGAGGGAATGGAAAGAGAGGCAGGAGAGTCAACTGTGGTCAGGATATAAAATAAATAAATACAAAGAAAGAAAATATATTAATAAAATATAAAAAGAAGCAAAACATTAAGGGTATAAAAGGGATAGAAAAAATAGAAGCAGCAGCAGAGCAGAAAAGTGATCAAATGGAATGGAATGTAAATAGCTATTATGCTCAAATTCATGAAATGTGTGAATGATTGGACAGAGGAAGTTGATTTCTGTGCGTTTCCATCATGCTCACGAGCTCATGTAGATCACTTAAGTAAATCTGATAACAGGTGTTTCCCTATGTTGCCAAAAGTGCACACCCTTTTCACTTTTAGTGTTTTGTGTAAAACGTACTGAATAGGGCATGGCTTTGAGCAAGGTCTCTTTGAAGCTGAGGATGTGTCTCAGTAGAACAGTAGGAGAGTTGTAACCTGTCCGTTGAATTCATAGAGGGACAAGTTCTTTGCTAAAAGCAACTTAGGATTTTTTTTTGCACACTTTCCTTATAAAACAGTTCTCAAGGCAAGAATTGAAACAGGTAAAGACTCATAACACAAACTGAAATAGGTCAAGCCTAGGAAGACATATATGTGGGACGTAAATCACCGAACAGTGTATAAGACAATAGTGCTGTGGGATGGGCTGTATGTCAAATCTGTTGCTCTGATTGGTCAATAAATAAAACACTGTTTGGCCAGTGGCCAGGCAGGAAGTATAGGTGGGACTAACAGAGAGGAGAATTAAGAGAACAGGAAGCTGAGTGAGGGAGACACTGCCGGCCGCCACCATGACAAGCAGCATGTGAAGACGCCGGTAAGCCACGAGCCATGTGGCAAGGTATAGATTTATAAAAATGGATTAATTGAAGATATAAGAACAGTTAGCAAGAAGTCTGTCATGGCCATACAGTTTGTAAGCAATATAAGTCTCTGTGTTTACTTGGTTGGGTCTGAGTGGCTGTGGTGACAGAGATTTGTCCTGACTGTGGGCCAGGCAGGAAAACTCTAGCTACACAAGAGTGTCACAGTGGCACTCAGTGTAAAGAGCTGGCAGAGAGAAATGTTGAACAAGGGTTAGAATTTCAGTTAGAATGGAGAAGTGTAGTTTTAAATCTGTTATATAGCATATGGATGAGAGCTAATAATAATAATGTTTTAATAGACCTCATCTCAAAAATCAAATAAATAATAATAATAAATAGCTAATAAGAAGAGATCAGGAAAGAGAACTGTTGAGCAAAGGGATAAACAATGTGAGCTTTTATATTATTTTTCTAATGTCATCATCACCAGATAACAGGAGCACCTCAGGAATCAGATTGTCTGTACAGACTGGAGAGAAACAATCTTATTGTCACTTCTGAAACTCAGATAATAAGTTAAAAACTTCACCTTCCAGCACCTATAAAAAAAGAATAAAAATTAAGGAAAGTGAATCAATTTTAAGTAAGTGACATGAAATAGGATCAAGAGAATCCAGTTACTTGGAAGTCCCTGTCTGAATGCACAGTTATTGAGTTTACTGTACAAAAATTCACTACATCTTGTTCAAATCCATCAGTCTCACAACATCAGTTGGCTAGGGATCACACACATAAATTACAATCAGTGAAAATGAATGTGACAATTCAATTCATATCTGAGTAAAAAACAAATATTTCAGTTACTCCTTTGGATTTGGCAAAAGTATACCATATTGTTACAGACTTAAAGACAATGTGTTGGGTACTCTAAAAACATATTCTTCAGAACATAGTCTTCCAGGTCAGTTCCAGTTCAGTTCACCCAAGTTCTATTTCTGAAATACAGTGTCTTTAACAATAGGATCTTATTTCAAGTTACAGAAAGCAACCAAAGGCAATGGCAATGGCCTCTATTGTCTGAGGAGTCTTTTAGGATCCCTTGACTAACAACAAGAGGGATAGCTTTCCCATGCCTGGCCCCAGTGTTTGTTAAAGCGTCTATGGCTCAGAATATAGTGTCTAAATGGTCTCAGCACGTTGTTCTGTGTATGCATGTGTGTGTATGTAATAATAATAATCAAAGAAGAAGAGGTATGAATTTAATTGGGAGTGACTGAGTCTTGAAGGGAGTTGGAGGAGCAGAGGGCTGAGTGTAGATTGTTTAATACTAACATATGAATTACAATACTAACATATGAAATTCTCAAAAAATAATAAAAGGAAAATAATGGCTATTGAAGGAAATTTTGACATACTTTAAAATTATAGAAAAGGCAATATGAACAGAGATAAGTGTGTGCTTTAGGGAAATATATTAGTATGTTACTTTACTAAATTATCTTCTTAATTTCTTTTTTTTTTAAGATTTATTTATTTATTATGTATACAGAAGAGGGTGCCAGATCTCATTACAAATGGTTGTGAGCCACCATGTGGGTGCTGGGAATTGAACTCAGGACCTCTGGAAGAGCAGTCGGTGCTCTTAACCTCTGAGCCATCTCTCCAGCCCCCCTTAATTTCTTATAAAAGGTATATTCACTTATCTGAACAATTTTTTTTTTTCAGATAGGATCTCATTAGATAGCCCTGGCCACTCAGGAATATAGTGGTATTCTATTTGTACTGAAATGTGATTTTATTTGTATGTTAATAAATAAAGTTGCCTAGGGGTCAGAGCTATCAGCAAGCCATAGCGAAAGCCAGGGCGGTGGTGGTGCACGCCTTTAATCCTAGCACTCGGCAGGCAAAACTAGGTAGATCTCTGTGTGTTCAAAGATACAGCCAGCATTGGAGACACACGCCCTTAATCTCAATACCAACCATAGAAAACTTGGAGGTCTATACAGAGAGGCAGTGACGAGGCAGTCACGTAGTTGGGTTTACAACCAATGAGAAGGAAGAACGAGAACTCTTATTTAAAGGCGAAAGGCACAGGAAGTAGGCCCCTTTTCGGAGAGGTCTCTTGGCGGAAGAGGCTAGCTGGCGGAAAGCGGGTAAGACTCTTAGTTAGCTCTGACCTCTTTGGCTTTCATCTTTACATTGGCCCTGTGTCTCTTGTTTAATAAGGCAGCTGGTTACATCTACACAGGAACCCACTATGAAGAACAGGTTGGCTTCTAACTTACAGAGATCTGCATGTTTCGTCTTTAAAATGTTTAAAGTGTGGCTTTCAGAGCTAAGCATCCTGTCAGAAATACTATATCAGCAAAATGCCAAAAATGATAAAAAGCTACATAAAAATTTCAATCAAAACTAGATTTTAAGTTTAAAATTATATCTTTTAATTTTATTTTCCCATCAGGATGTAAAATTTTGTTGTCATAATTTTAATATTTTTTTCTATCATACCTCTACAAGAAAATCAGACATTGATATCTTATTGTTATGAATATTTAGTTTTAATTTTCATAAAGGGGGCATATCTAGATACATAACCTTAATTCTATATTTTACTAAAATTTTGAGAGTAACAACATAATTATTGTCATCTCACATGAATTTAAATAATTTTGTCTAATATGGACACAAAAAAGTGAGTTTTCCATTTTATAATACAACTATTATTTGATGCACCACCCTTCAATTGGAGAAGCACTGGACAAGAATCACGTATTTAAAGATTGATACACAGTGGGCCTTACATGACACTCAAGAACACATAAACCAGAGAGAGTTATGGTCTTATGGACCATATAACTTATGAGGGGAAATTTACTCACTGAAACATGATGGAAGGAAAATGAGTAAGAATGAAAGAAAGGTTAAAAATTTAAAATAGCCTGTAACTATTTTTGAAATTTGAGATACATGTGAGCATATAATATATTTCTCTCCATTCAGAATTTCATGAATCAGAGATGCTAATCAAAAGACCTTTACTGAAGAATGTTGAAAATACGATAACTCAGAGATTCTAATGTCATAAAGGGAAGTCTGGGGCATGCAAGGTTGGGAGCTATCTGTGACCCAGCATAGATGTACAAATGAATCTGAAAAGTTAGTAGAGAACCTCATCCCTTGGAGAACAAATGACTTAGAAAACATCCCTGATTTTACTACCTGAAACTGTGCATCTCAAAGGATGCTCTCAAGGAAATATGCTGCATAGAATCATGACTGGTTGGGGATACTACTTTCTGGGCATCATATTTAATCATCCTAAAAGCATTTCACAGGAAGTCACATTACCTCTAGCAAATATCTGTAATGTATTTCCTTTAAGTACTTTTGATAGGAAGGTTAGCCTAGATTCTGTGCTTCTCTATCATTTCTCAAGATTAGTCTTTTTGGTAGAGGAAGTATAGGGGCTAGAGTTCATCTGCCTTAATCCCTTTTTCCTAAAACAGAAATGAGCACATTAAGAATTAGAGATTGAAAATCTTCTTTCACTGGGTAAAGTTTAATAGTATAAGGCTACAGCTATACAGGTCAAGTACAGAAGTTTCCATGGAGAATACAAGTCAAATATAAAATGATAATGAACTACCATTTTTTCAATGAAGAACATGGCTCTAAAAATAATTATATTAATCTTTAAAATGCAATGCCAGAGTTGCATATGTATGTATGCAGCTATGTAACTATATTATATATATGCATATATAGTATACAGTTAATTAGAAGAAGTATATATAAATATATATGTGTGTGGATGTGTGTGTATGTATGCATAGTCTTACCCCCCATTGAACTAATTATAAAATTTGAGAAGTATGGATAGATAACCACTTGGTCCTTGAAAGAAAACTATAAGCAAGCAGTCATGAGAAAAATCCAAATTTTTTTTTATTTAAACATCTTTTTTTCATTTTACATAGCATTCCCAGTTCCCCCTCCCTCCCCTCCTTCCACACGCTACTTCCCCGCATCCTACCCCCATCATAAAATCTACATTCAGTACCTGATGGGAGCAGATGCAGTGATCCACAATCAAACACTGGGCTGAGCCCTAGAGAGCAGCTGAAGAGAGGGAAGAGGGATGGTATGAGCAAGGGAGGGGGTCAAGATCATGATGGGCAAAATCCAGAATTTCAACTCCCACAATTCAAGTAGTTAAATTCTGTTTTCCTCTAGTAAGTACTGCGGTGTAGATTAAAGCAATCCAAAAAAACCTCACTAATACTTGATTGAATTGCAAGAGGAAACTACAATTTCTGCTTCTACTAGCTATAATGATTTACAATATATTTACTGTAGAGGACAACACAATGGCTCTTTAACAACGTCTCTAGCAAACAAAGCAAGCCAAACAAAATTTTAGGACGCATTCCAATAAAAGTAAGGTGAATTAAACAGAAATGTCACAAAATATCCCAACAAATATCTAAAGCAGTATGTATTCTTGGGAAAAAGTGAAACATAAGAAAAATCAAAGTGCTCTGGAAATGTCTTTCTCTCTACGCATTATCTAGGACCAAATCAGACAAATCTAGATAATAGAAATGAAACAAACATATGTGTGCATGTTTGTGTATGCATTGTGGAGTTTACACTCAGATATTATAATGATAAGAAAAATATGTTCACTAAAATATTGTGTTATCTCTGTAATCAAATTTATACATCACTATTTAAAATCCCAACTCTATCTTTATTGGACAGTTTTCTTTTTGGCTGTGGACCAGTCCTTTCCCTCTGTATTTCTTGCTGGTAATTTGAAAGAAACTGAAGTACATAATGGAAGTGTCATATTTGATACAAGAAGTGAGATGTCTCAAATGGCTTGTGCTTTGTTCCTGTGCCTTTCAAGAAAAGGATTTCCTTTAGCACTCAGAAGGCCATGTGACCCAAGGAAATAATTTGAGGAGGACTGCTCAGGGACTCTTTTCTGTAAGTTAAGTGGGGCACATGTAGTATAGACTCCATCTGTTCCATGCAGCATGAAAGACTGAATCACAAAAAAACCCTTTGATCCCGAGGAGCCTCTTCCTTTCACCTATCACATAGGAGGCTTCTTTGTCTCACACACTCATGGGAATTGGTAAGCATCATCGTGCACTTGCTTTCCATACAGTGACAGAATAGAAACTTTCCCAAAGAGATGAGGAGAGAGAAATCCAGGGTTAGCAGGATTTTACATTAGGATTCTGGAATAAAAATCGAGGTTATGTGACTGCAGATGTCACATAATGCACAGTTTCTCCCACCTTCTACTTAAGATGCCGAACTTTGAAGAGAACACAACTATAATCATTGAAACAATAAAGTGCTAAAAATCCTGATAATAGTGTGTTATCTTTAGCTTTTTGATGTTTAAAGTCACAAAACAATCAAGTAACTTGAAATCTAAGGTAAATATTGCCAAGGAGGCATGAAAATATAAATTCTTGCTTATAAAAAGCCAACACTGTCAACCATAGAAAAATGTTATAATAATTCAGACAAAAGCTTAGTGAATTTCTCATGCCTCAGAGGGATAAGCTGAGAGCACACACACACACACACACACACACACACACACACACACACACACAC